>JALMQS010000289.1:0-22790 GCA_024734495.1 Forficula auricularia
GTTATTGCCAACATACGGCCCCATATGCTCGAAAAAGTGGTTGAAAGTTGGACCTGTAGAATTGGATTTGTTCGAGCCAGCCGCGGCGGCCACATGCCCGAAATCATATTTAAACATTAAAGGCCTAAAATTATCCTTCCAATAAAGCCAAATTGATGGACATTAAAACGATTTTCTTGTGTTTTATTTCAATTCGAAGTTCTATACCTCTAAAAAAAACACCCATTATATAACCTATAGTAACTACCTGCTGTCCAACGATAACTTTTGCAAAAGGATTACATTCCGATTCTAAAATAGATATTATTTAATTTCGATTCAAAATATCGTAATACTGGAAAAAGATTTAAAAAATTATGAGGTACTTGATAACAGCCTCTATGTTAATTTATATATTGCTTCAGTGAAGACTATTCATGCTTCCACGTATAGAGTCTTGATAAAACACAAGCCAGTCACTTTCTTAAATCATAAAATAACTTTTTGATCTTTTTTTCACTAAAATTGATCATAATTTTATAAATCATCTTATTCGTTGGCTTTTCTCTGAATTATTTTCCACTTTTTTTAAATACCCTAATGATTCATTGATAGTAGCGACCACAATGATTAAAATTCAGATATCATCATCATCAAGACATTACTATGATTTTATAGAAACATGTCATAGCTTCTATCTATTAAGTCATTCTGTCTCCTTTTTTTTATTAAATGTGTTCACGAATTGATAATAATAGAGGATCATCCTTAGTTGGCATTTAGCTAACGGTCAGATGAATTATTCATTATTATAAATCACCTAAAGAATAAGGTCGATAATCTTTGAAATGAAAGATGTATATGTATACCTAACATAAATCTTGATGAATTTAATCGATTTTTTTTTTCTCTTAGTTAAAATTATTTTTCATCCCAATTTTAGTCCAAACCAGATCCATCCAATTTTGCAGGTGGTATTTTGATTATAATTCCTAAAGACAAGATCAAAAATGTTTTTTTTTCTTTCTAGATAACAGGCCCAGGAATGGAATCCTGTCTTTCTCACACACACACGTCTTCAAAAACTACTCAATTATATTAAATTTATGTTTCGTCTTAAAGTTTGATTATTTAAGAACTTGACATCGCATCTTTAGAATCTAAATCTGGTCTTCTAAGGCAGTGTGGTGTACCGTGGTCATTAGTTGGTGTTCCGCGGAAAAATGTCAAGTTTTATTAAGATAATACACATAGTTGAGAGTTATGCGAGCGCCTTATCAACGATTGGTCCAAATTTTGATCTCCTGTGCTCATTTAAGCAGGCTCACATTTCTCATTAAACATCTTTTCATATTATAATTAAAACCCGTGAATCTATTATTTATTATTAAAATGGACATGAACCAACTAAATTTTTCATATTATATTGATTTTAATAATTATAATAAGGATAGTCCAGATTAATTTGCAGCAACGCTGACCTAATGCTGCCGACAGGGGCGCTGATGCCGTAGGTATATTTGTGTTTTGAGTCGAGATAAGTCGAGGCAAATTTGAAATATAATTGTAATTTTAACTCGAATTTTGAAATGAAAGACTCTAATTGATTTTAAATTAAGAAACATTAAACATATTGATAATTATTCCCCCCCCCCCTTCACCACTCAAAAATTAAATATTCAATTCGCTTTTCTTTGCATACAGAAGAAGAAATTAATCACATCTTATTTGATTTATATTTTATATATTATTTGTTTATTTTTTAATAATTTGCCACTTTTTTATAATTTTTTCGAAATCTAAATTTTGTTATTCTTATTTTTTGATTTTTACAAAATTGAAAGACTTAAGACACGCATGCCCATATGAGTTTCTCATTGCAATACTGAAGGGATCAGCCTGTCATACAAACAACACCTGATCTCTTTTAAATATTTGGAGCCTTATATCGATTATCAATCCCAAATTTAAAAAAATAATATAATATAATTCTCCTCCTCACACGATCCCACTTATTTGAATAAATCTATTTCCACACAAAAAATATCACAATAGTAAGTAGTAAGTATACATTTGGAGTGTGGTTTTTTAAGAGGAATAAAAATTTTGGACCGAGACGCCGCCCGCCAGGGCACTAACCCGGAGGGCCGAGCTTCGAGGGCGTGCCGAAGCCACGCACGAAAAGCTCGTAAATAAATATTAAATAAACATTGGTTTTTTCTTTGGTGTACCTCTAAAACAGGGGTGTCCAAGCTTTTTAGCTTCCCTGGGCCACATTGGAAGAATATGAGCTGTTTTGGGTCACACATAAAATACACTAACTTTACTAATAGCTGATGAGCAAAAAACGTAGAATATGTACTTAATATACTTAAGAAATTAAGCTTTGTTACTTTATAAATTTTTTATTATAAAAGTAAGAGACAAATCAGCAAGACAAAATTATATTGAGAAGAGTTTGTCATTGTTTTTGGGACAGTAATTGGTCAAACTTCAGTGAATTTGAAGTTTGAGCTTTTTTATTATATTATTTTATTTTTAATTTTTTATCTCTTTGAATATTTCAAGGAATAACTATTTTATAAAAGCAATCATTTATTAAATAATAAGTTTATATTTACTTCATTAACTGAAAATAATTCATTTTAAAGAGTATATTTACTTTAAATTTGATATTTTTTATACATAGGTTTAAAAGTTCAATAATAAAAGCATCACTTTTATTACCAAATAATGTTAGATATTTGAATTTATAAACGACTTTGTTTATTTTAATAAAGAAAAAATATATCTTATTTCGCTTCAAGGTCAAAATATATGTCGACAGTTGCTTCACTCACACAAGCCAGTAAACCTCTCACAGACTTGAACAGAAAGATTGATTCTTATTGGTTGAAAAATTAACCCTCGACCAATCACAGTTGAGATAACATAACTCGCTTTCCCATTCCTTTTTCTAACCGTTCGGTCTCTCGCTAGAGAGCCTTCTTCACTTATGATCATGTTCTCGACCTAGCTGGTTCGGCATTATAGGAGCAAGCCCTACTTGGGGGACTGCCTCCTCGCCGAAGCCATTTACTTGTTTCCAGTTTTATTTTATATGTGTTTAAAGGCCATTTGTATTGGTTCTTTTTATATTTAATTGTGGAATTCCGTAAAATGGCCATTGGCTTTTTTATAAGTCGGCTGTAGATCTTTGCATAAGTTGGAAATGCCCAAATATATATTTTGTTAGCCAGGGAAATAATTTTATTCCCTGAGCTTCAACTGGAACAAGCTGCAACTGATCATATAGTCACATTTTACAAGAAATTTCATTCTAAACTTAGAAATTTTGAAATTCTTGTATATTTTCTTTATTTAAAAAGAAAAATAATTAACTTCATTTCTACCGACGCCATCTTGATCTGTGACGTATTCTCAAGGACAAGGGAAGCCAGGGGAATTTCTTACCCCTCTCCTGCCCTCACTCTCTTCAAAACATCTCAGCTGTGATCATACCTTAAACCACCTTTTCTGTCGAGATCATCGAGATATTGGCTTTTGTCATGAAGAAGCATCTGTATTGAATTGATATCTGTTTACCAATTTACCTCAATAATTGACAGAGGAAATTTATTCATCTTATTTTTAAGATAAGTACTGATTATAATATATGTATTAAAACAATTATTATTTAATTCAAATTGCACTCTTTGTTATAAAGAATTTATAATACTTTACTCATTATTGTTTAAATAATAAATACTCTTTGTTAATTAAATATAATTTCATTATTTTAATTAAAAAATTATTAATCATTATTTTCTGAATTTAACTTTCCACAAAATATTCCTTACATTTATTTTTTAATAATAATCTATGAAAGTTTTTTGCTAATATATCTTTTAACTATCCGAATCTGCAATCAAGTACTTTTTAGTACCGGACAGGGTTATAAAAACACGTCTATGGTAACGAATCCCTCAATCTTGGATATTCGTGTTTTCCCAAGGTAGACCGATAATTAAGGAATACGCGTTCGCATTTATTTTATACCGCTTATGTAGGGATTAGCCGTTCGTCCGTGAATCCGTATAAACTTAATCATCAATTGAGGTCTCCCTAACAGTAATCCGTCGATATTTGACTCAAAGGAATTCTCAGTGAATTCTCAAAATGCTCATCAAATATTTTAAATCTAACTTCATTCTTTGTGTGCTTCATACTTGAAAATAGATACTTGAATATATAAAATTATTTAAGGTTCACATTATGAATATCTCATTACAAAATAACGTATTAAATTCCAAAATTCATTATTTAGATCATAAATTAATAGCAAGTTAAAAATATTGTATTTTTAGTAATATCACTGGGATTTTTAGTCTGAATCTCATAAAGTTTGTAAGTTTGCGATTTTTTGTCGGGCCACATTGAGAGCCATCGAGGGCCGCGGTTTGGACAAGCCTGCTCTAAAATTTCTTCATTTGGTAGGTGTACCTTGAACACAAGAAGTTTGCGGAACACTGATCTAAGGGAACGTTCAAATATCACGTAACGTTTTTTTGACAATATTTAGGCCCACCGTACCCTATGATAACGCACCGTAACATTTGTGTGACCTTCCCCCACCCCATTCAAAGCTTGTTACGTATGATAATGGATTTTTTTGAAATTAATATTAATAATTCTTCTATTACTTTGCAATATGTTTTAAATAGGTTTTTAACTTAAAATTCGGACTTCTACATATCAAATTCGGGATTTTAAAAATCAAATTCAGCATGTTTTAAACTAAATTCAGGATTTTAAAAATAAAAATCAGACTTTTTCAAATCAAATTCAGAATTTCTATAAAACCATGCAGCATATTTTACATATTAAATTATAGATTTTTACCTGAAAACGTTTCTTGAAAGTTAAAAATGCCAATCTTGAAATGTTTTAGTTAATAAGCTGAAAATTGGTACGCAATTATCTTAGAATAGACCAAATTTTAGCTTTTTACCTGAAAACTTTTCCTGAGAGATAAATTAAATTAAAACTTTTTCTTAACTATAATTTTTTTACTTTACCATACAGGAGGTGGTCAAGTGTTGTAATCGTCCATGAAAAAAGTGTTTTTTTCCTTCTTTTTTTTTCGAAATATCTCAAAAACGGTAGAAACTATTTTGATTAAAAAAATTGAGCGAAACCGTGGCATTTCGCTCTACAAAAAAGGTTAATTAAAAATCTTGGCCATTTACCAATCTCAACCAAATTTTGTATACATAATCAGTGGACCCCCAGAGGTCTAAAAATGCAAAAACTAACCGCCCAAAAGGGGGGGGGGGGGGTTCAAAAAATGAAAATCTTGGGCATTTACCAAACTCAACCAAATTTTGTATACATAGGTAATCAGTGGGACCCCGGAAGTATAAAAATGCAAAAACTAACCCCACCTCCCTACATGATTATAAATAATTTTAGAAGCCAGGTTGTATGGTAAAGTCAAGTGGATGGCCACATCAGAACACGTCAGCTTATTTTTCTATTTTTTCAACTGTTTATTAATAAATTCTGAATTTGATTTGTAAAAGTCTAATTTTGATTTTTAATATCCTGAATTTGATATGGAAAAGTCTGAATTAGAAGTTAAAAACCTATATACAATCGAACCCGATTATAATGAGTCCTGATTTAACGAAAACCCGGATTTAACGAGGAAATCAGAAATACTTGATTGGTACAATGTTAAAATTTAAATACGAACCCGTTTTTTACGAGCACTCGGTTATAACAAGCAAATATCGCTGTCCCTTCGCGCTCGTTTTAAGCAGGTTCGACTGTATTAGTATCTTCTTATAGTGTCATGCCCGAACGGGCGGCGGTTCTTCTCCACATATAGCTGTGCTGAGTGTGTTTTGCTGTTTTAGACAGCTATAGGTAGGGGACATACTTTTTAACGGCTAGTTTGGAGATGTTGTCTAAGCAATTACACTCTTGGTAGTTTGCCATTGTATTCCAAGAGGAGCCGGCTGTAATTATCTGCCGAGACTCAGTCTCGAACCAGCATACTTTAGGACAGCGGCCCAACACTCTGACCACTGAAATTTATTTATTTATTTATTTAGCTGTTTAGCTAGTTTTACGGACAAGATGTCCAATACAGAAAAAGAAACATATACAGGATACAATATTAAAACAATATGGATATAATAAAATAACAGATAGGTATCAGAGAGAAAAAAAAAACTTATTACACTGAAGTGGTTTTTACAATGTGGCTGATGGTTTTAAGATGATTTTTTTGAGTTGGTGAGGAGTTGTGCTGGAAAGGTCAAGATTGGTCGAGTGTTTATTTGCTAGTGTTTGAATTCTGTCAATGGCGTTGGTTTTACCGAAGTTAGTCGAGTGATGTGGAACTACAAACATATCTTGGGATCTCGTGCTATCGGATGGGATTCTAAAATTTAGCGTAGATAGAATTTTTGGACACACGATTTTTCCGGAAATAAGTTTAAGCAGGAAGGAAATGTCATTGTAATCACGTCGTTGTTCCAGTGTGTTGAGTTTCAGGTGTGAAATTAGATAGTCATAAATATAACTTATAAATATAATATAAAAATAACTTATTGAAACTCATAATGCTACGTAACAATGTATTACTACCCTCAAAAATCTTTAATTTTATTTAACTTTTAATTACAATAGGATCTATTGAATCTATGCACCATTCTCAGAACGGATGTACGTAATCGTTTCAAATTTGTAATAAGTTTACAAGATCCGATATTCTATCTGTCTAATCCAATAACAACAGAGAATCAAATCCGGTTTAGAATACTGCCCACAAATAGTTATTCAACCAGCATTACGACTGCCCACAACGATTAAAGTTCGTTGACTATCTATCATTGTAATAGCTTTTACATAATTAATTAATATAAAGTGGTGGCATAGCCTATTATTTAAGGGCATTAGAATCTCAAAAAAAACACATGATTTTTTTTGTAATCCTATCCTTAATGGAGTGTCTCGGAATCTGAAGAATTGATAAATCAATGAATTATTATTATCTACTTTTTGATCAATCCCATTAATGTCTAAATGGTTACCAATCCAGTTTTTTTTTTCTAGTTTTGATATGAGGAAAAATTATCATTCAGATTCATTCAAACGAGAAAAATAGTAAAAGCGTTGAGCCTATTTTAATTAAATTTTAAGTTAAAAGGGTCCACCCATTTTACTTTACCATACAGGGTATGGTCAAGTATTGTAATCGTGCATGAAAAAAGTGTTTTTTTTTCGTCTTTTTTTCGAAATATCTCAAAAACGGCTGAAACTATTTTGATTAAAAAAATTGAGCGAAACCATGGCATTTCGCTCTACAAAAAAGCCCTAATAAGTGAACATCGAAAAAATTATATTTTTCGAGATAATAATTGTTTTGTCAAAATGTCTGTTAGTCAGGTTGTCTGGTTATCCGTCTGTTAGTTAGTCTGTGGGTTACCAAATTTTGTGGACGACCTAGCACAAAAACTAGTGTGAATATCGAAACCAAATTTCACACGTAGTTTTGGTCTATTGAGATTAAGAGCTGATTAGATTTTGGTGCATATCCAGCCAAAATTAAGGGGGGTGGAGGTGGGGTTACAAATTAAATATCTAGGCCATTTGACAAACTCAACCAAATTTTGCATACATAATTAGGGTACCCCCAGAAGTCTAAAAATGCAAAAACTAACCGCCCAAAAGGGGGGGGGGAGGTGTAGGTTCAAAAAATGAAAATCTTGGCCATTTACTAAACTCAACCAAATTTTGTATACATAATCAGTGGGACCCCAGAAGTATAAAAATTCAAAAACTAACCCCCCCTACATGATTATAAATAATTTTAGGGGCCAGGTTGTATGGTGAAGTCAAGTGGATGGCCACATCAGAACACGTCAGCTTATTTCACTAAAAATACCTTTATTATGATTGAAATTTCCTGAAAACTTTTATAAATAAATTATATGATGTTTTAAATAATAAATAAAACATACAATTTTTACTTTAAATTAATTTCTCACTATAGTAATAATAAACTACAGTGCTAAAAAATCGTACCCACTAATAAAAACTTTATTAAATAGCGAATTATTTTTAAAAATTTTACAAATATTCATATAATTTGTTCTATTAACTCTTAAACATATTCAATAAATATTGTTGATAATTTTTTAATTTTATAAAAAAAGAAAAAAAGTACAAATAAATTAAAAGATACAATTACAAATTATCATACTTTTTCAATATCACTTTAATAATAAAAGATCAAATTCCATTTGAAATATCAATAAAATGAATTATTTTGAATTAAGCATCATTGATAGAAAAATAAAATATACAAAATGATCCATTGATCCAGTTTAACAAACAGAATGAAGTTTCTCAAGTTAAATAAAAGGGACGTAAAACGAGAAAAATAATAAAAACATTCAGAAAGGGAGTTAAAAATACAATTTTTATTTATAACGATCTTCTGATTGATTGGTGAATAAATGAACGAGCGACATTAACTTGTCAGGGGATTAACATTCTGGTGCTTTGACAAGCAAGGGAGAGAGTCTGTCAGTCTGTCAAAGGGAAATATTTTAAACCCGGGGTAAAATGGTGGTTTCTGTGAAGAAAACGCCCAAGCACTCTCCAAGGTATAATAAAAAATATAATAATGACTTCATCTTTTAAGAATCCAAAGAATCCCATAAAATGTATTCTTTTTATAATACAAATTAGATTTTATTATATCATCTATCTTAATAATTGCAGTTAAATATCCTAGATCGATATCAGTGCATTCGGAAAGTTTTTTTAAAACCCAAGACCTGGTGCTTCTGTTTGAATAGATGGTGCCATGAGGCTGAAATTTAGTTTATGGGCCATGACGTCATAAGCAAACTTGACCGCCACTCAAGGCCTATAGGTTATTTCTCTTCTATGATTAAGAATCCATTTAGTTGTATAATCACTAGGCGCAAAATGTAATATAGTTATTTATTTTTAAAATCAAACCACAATATATATATAATACACTGAAGACCATCGACCAACCAATAAAAATTTTATTAAATAGTAAATCATTTTTAATTTTTTTACAATTAACCACACATTATTGAAATTATTGCTTATTTCAAGTGTACTTGGCACTTGTCATTGACTTAGCCCTTGATTAATTAGGCACACAATTTGAACTTCAGAAATATTTATTTTGTATATTTTATCTTTCTATCAATGATGCTTAATTCAAAATTATTCATTTTATTGATATCTTAAATGGAATTTAATCTTTTATTAAAACTTTATTTAAATGTAACTGATATTGAGAAAGTAGAATAATTTGTAATTGTATCTTTTAATTTAATAATTTTATTCAAAAATTATCAACAATATTTATTGAATATTTTAGTTTAAGAGTTAATGGAACAAATTATAAGAATATTTGTAAAAAAATTTAAAAATAATTTCCTATTTAATCAAGTTTCTATAGGTGGTCGATTTTTTTGCACCGTAGTGTAGAATGCGGAGTTAAATTTTCCGGATCCCATTTCTCATTGGTTGAAATACCCGATTAGATTAAATTTGTTTTATTGTAATAGTAAGCTGGTCACTCAACAAACGAATATTTATAATTAAAAAGACTGATAAAGGTCAAACTTTCGAAACTAGATTCTCTAACTTATAAATTTTATTATATATTCATTATGTATAATATGTTTATTTGCATCAACCAGAGGACAACTTTATTGATTTCTCCTTATTTAATTTATTCTTTATAAATTATACTAACTAATTAATTCGCTTACTCTAAGCAAAAAACTTATTTTAATTTTTACTTTCACATTTATATTCATAGAATATAATGGGAGAGTATTGCGATGGCCAGTCTGGGTCCTGACTCTTTGAGAGCTTGTATCTCAGTGATGAAAAAAGCTAATTTAATTTCGTAACTTCTAGGTGGAAGGGATCGATGCCCTTAATAGTTGGAAATCAGGTTTAGGACGTAAAACCGGAAATTGTGGTACCCAGAGGCTAAAAATCCATTGGTCAGTGCGTACGTACCCCCCTGCGTTTCGCAACCATAAGTTTCAAAGCTACGAAATTCGAAACTTAAGCTCAATATAGGCTAGAAGGAGTATAGCAAGCTTTTGGTTGAAATCAGAAAACCGGAAGTGGTTATTTATATGAAAGATTTTTCGTTTTTTTTTTTTTGATTTTCTCAAAAACGGCTCTAACGATTTTTTTAAAAAATAGTGTATTTATCAAGTGTCATGAATAGAGACCGGATTCCTATGCAATTGCATATTTTGTTTGCGGCCTCATACGACCCAGGGGATCAATTATCTATCCGAATCATGCATCTAAGATACTGTGGGTTAAATTTTATACTGAATATTTTACATAAAATTTCTTATTTGAAAGATTTTTGGGCAAAATACAGATTTTTTTTAAATTAAATTGAAAGTTTTTTGCCGAGAATAGCAGAATTTTTAAATATTGGAGGAGACAATAAAAGAGTGTGTCTTCTGCTGTATTATAAATTTTATTTATAACGAGACTATAGTTTCGAGAGCTTATCCCTCTTCATCAGTCTATTAAAATTGATTCACAGGAATTAATGTATGAATGGAAAGTGATCTTTTAAATGTGGTTTACCCCCCCCCCCCTCCCTCCCCACATTTTTTGAAACATTATTATATTTATTATATTGAATTATGACTATGTTCAAGCGGAAGGCTCGGGTTCGAGCCTTGCTAGCACATAAAATTTCGACCGGCTAAATCTCGGCTCTCTCACAAACACTACTAACACTTTACTGATGTGCTGTCTAAATGGGATTTGTTCCCGGTGACAATAAATAAATAAAAAAAAATAAAATAATAATAAATGAGAATTTTGTCCAAAGTTTTACGCAATAAAAGTTCATATTTGACACTTGGTGTCTATAGCTTACTTTATCATTTTATTCCTCTCATATCACTCCTTCAAATATATAGTCTTTTTGTCTTAAATTTTAATTTTTTAGTCCATAAAAAAATTTATTTTGCCATCTTTTACTGCATATATTTGCATATTTCAACCTATTCTGCATATTAGTTGCATATTTCAGCAATTTTAACTGCATAAAAATCCTGTCTCTATCATGAATTATTAGTTGTGTCAAATTTGTAACCCGATTGAAATAAAGGAAGGGGGTGTAAATTATTAGTGTCGCGATGACTTCAAACAAATAAAAATGTGAAAGTCGTGTGGTGAACACACCAGTTGATTTAATATATAATAATAAAGCGGTTTGTTCTTCTACAGCATGCGCCGTTTTCCGCATCCAACACGCCAATTCTCTCTATCCAGAATGTCTTGCTCTTGTAGTTGCCTACTGGTCATTGCCTCATCTACTCCCTGCTTCCACGTTCGTCTCGGTCTTCCTCTTCTCCTCAGTCTTTCCGTGGGCATCCAGGTCCATATTTTATGAGGCCACCTATCTTCCGGCATTCTTTTGAGGTGTCCATACCATATTAATCTCTTCCTTTCTATTCTATCTATTATGTCGTTTTCCATTTTCATTTTGTCCCTTATAGTTGTATTTGGGATATGCTCCAATCTCGACACTCATCGCATCCATTTCGAGCGCTTGTAATCTCTTTTCGTTTTTTTTATTCATGTGCCATGTTTCTGAATTGTATAGGGCTATGACTTCCACTATGGACCGATATATTTGATTTAATATACAAGTTTAAAAACTCCTTCGAGATATTTTTGTTTTTCTAAGCTTGATAAATTTTATTGAAATTCGGAGGAGATTTGAATAAGAATAGATCTTGACGATTCCCAAATGGTGGGGATTCACTGATCTCGCTGGCTCCGTGGCTACTCGATTAGCGATGATGATGATGATGATGATGGTGGTGGTGATGATTGTGGAAATCCTGGTGATGATCAAGCAAAAAGGAAGGCAAGGGGCCAAGTGGTTGTTCTTGGTCTGGCATTGGCAGTGGCGCATTCACTGAAATAGCCTCCTCTCCTCCAACATCATTCTAAGGCTGTTCAACTTATTTTTTTTTTTTATTAAACGTTCGCTTTTAAAATAAATTAAATAGAACAGTTAGTTTCGTCGTCTTTTCACTGCATAGTTTTATAAATAAAATGAATGCATCAGAAAAAAAGTGAAAACTTTTTTAAGACGCTCGGATCGCTTGCGGAATTTTTGGTTATTTGTCATTTTTTAAGGTTCTGTACAAAATTAAACCCATCCCTCGATTTACAAGCTAGATACTTACGTTCCTGGAAAATATTATTATTAGAGAGCAAAAATTATATATATATATATATATATATATGATGAAACCAACTCTTTTAACAAGTTTTGAGGATGAGAAAATGATCTGGGTAGGTCTGGATCTCGACAAATTTCATCTTAATTGATCTTTTCTTAATTAAAGTAATTATTTAAAGATGAAAATCTCAATAAAAAAGTTTGTTTACATTTTTTTCAATTATCTTTTATTTATTAATTGGTTTTTTTAATTTTAAAACCCAATAATACTTTTTACCAAATATTGTTATATATTAGAATTTGCCAATTTAATTGATTAAACTTCCTCTTATTAAAAAACACGGACTAAAAATATTATCGCAAGCTAGAAGATCAAGTACAGTCGATGGTGGGGGGAAGTAATCTCCGAAATCGAAGCCTCAAATACAATCTATACATTATTTCATGTAAAAAATTGATTCAATAAAATTATTAGTTAGTATCTACTTAATTGATTATTATAAAATTTGGTAAATTGTTATTTAATTCAAAAAAATAATTATACAAATTATTGGATAAAAATACTTGGTAGGTTTCACATTAATGTGAAACCTACCAAGTATTTTTATCCAATAATTTTAAAAAATGTTTCACCAAGTACCAACACCAAATTCCTTAAAAACTATTTAAAATAATTATACGGAATTTATTTATATACCTATATTACACATAATCTGTGGACCACTAGAAAGCTAGAAATGCAATAACTGGGGGGGGGGGGGTCCAGATGGCGTGTACCATATATATTTGTATTTTTTTAAATTTGGTTACCTTGCATCGCTCGGTGGCCCCAGGTACTGTTCAATTAAACTGTAATCCGTTTAAATTGATATCAAGAAGATAATCAATATAAATACAAAATTATATTATGTACCCCCTTAATTTTTGGTTCGATTTCAACTAAAATCTAATCAGCGATTAATCTCAATGCACCAAAACTACATGTGAAATCCGGTTTTGATATTTAATCTAGTTTTTGAGCTACTCGTCTACAAAAATTGGGTAACGCGCGTACAAACTAACCTACTATTAGACATTTTGACAAAACATTTATTATCTCGAAAAATATAATTTTTTCGATGTTCACTTATTAGAGATTTTTTGTAGATCAAAACGCCATGGTTTCGCCCAATTTTTTTAATCAAAATAATTTCAGCCGTTTTTGAGATATTTCGAAAAAAAGAAGCAAAAAAAAAAACACTTTTCATGCACATTACAAAACTTGACCATACCCAGTATGGTAAAGTAAAATATAGAATTGTTTGCTCATTAACAAATAACATGAAAAATTGTATATTCCATACAATGTTCTTTATGAAGATATTATGTTCTCTTAATTTTTTAAACAATCTAATAAATTCTGATAATAATTAATACTTTAGAAGTTGATCCCTTCAACAATTCAACTGAGTAGTTATATGTCTGTCTTTTTTTTTTAAATAAATCTTAAAAAGTCACCTTTCAAATAAATAAGCTAATTCATTGGGCAATTTTGTGTATTTATAAAACGAAATTGAAACACGCCCTCATTCGTCTTGAGTTTTTACGAGAGAAAATGTTACGCCCCAATAGGGCGGTACTCGACATATATTTAGAGAAAATTATGTGCTTAAAATGTGTCTTATTGAGTGACGTTTCCGTAAGAAAAAGTTTTAGGAATTAATATATGAAAATCCGAGTAACGAGACTCGCTTGTTTATGGTGTAATAGTACTAGGAGAAAATTATAGGCTTAAGTGAGATGAAGAGGATAAAAACACGCCAGATGATAGGAGGCGGAGATGGATCAGAGTTGATGGATAGGAAAGAGGCACAAATTGCACTTTACTCATTTATATACGATATATTATTTTTTGAGGCGCCGCCCTGCTCATTACTGAGGCGCCATGTATCTCTTTTGTAAAAGTCCTTATTGGGAAGATAGTGTAGTGAAGACTCCTTTCTCTTCTACCTTGAAGCTTCTCCTATTAACTATAATTTTGATGTTGATGCTTCCTAACATCATCAACGAGGTTAGTCATCTAATACAGTTTCCACAAAGTGTGTGCCGCGTCACACTGGTGTACCGTGGTCATTAGTTGGTGTGCCGCGGGAAAATGTCAAGTTTATTGAAGATAATACACATAGCTGAGAGTTATGCGAGCAGCCTTATCAACGATTGCTCCAAATTTTGCTCATTTAAGCAGGCTCACATTTCTCATTAAACATCTTTTCATATTAGAAATAAAACCCGTGAATCTATTATTTATTATTAAAATGGACATGAACCAACTAAATTTTTCTTATTATATTGATTTTAATAATAAATAAATATTAAATAAACATTGGTTTTTTCTATGACGTACTTCTAAAACAGGGGTGTCCAAACTTTTATCTTCCATGGGCCAGATTGGAAGAATATGAGCTGTTTGGGCCACACATAAAATACACTAACGCTAATAATAGCTGGTGAGCAAAAAACGTAGAAAATGTACTTAATATGGTATACTTAAGAAATGAAGCTTTGTTACTTTATAAATATTTTATTATAAAAGTAAGAGACAAATCAGCAACATAAAATTATAGTGAGAAGTTTGTCATTATTTTTGGGACATTAATCCGTCGATATTTGGCTCAAAGGAATTCTCAGTGAATTCTCAAAAAACACATCAAATATTTTAGATCTAGCTTTATTCTTTGCGTGCTTCATACTTGAAAATAGATACTTGAATAAATAAAATTATTTAAGAATCACTTTATGAATAAAATAACGTGTTAAATTCAAAAATTCATTACTCATAAATTAATAGCAAGTTAAAAATATTGTATTTTTAGTAATTTCACTGGAATTTTTAGTCGCAATTTCATAAAGTTTGTAAGTTCGCGATTTTTTGTTGGGCCACATTGTGAGCCATCTTGGGCACGGGTTGGACAAGCCTGCTCTAAAATTTCTTCATTTGGTAGGTGTACCTTGAACACAAGAAGTTTGCGGAACACTGATCTAATATGTTATTAGATATTTTGTTTCTATGCCAGAAGGAATGTGGCTACTGGGAATCGAACCCAAGGGACAAAATGCTATCTAGGCCAGTGGCGTAGTCAGAATATTTTCATTGTGTGTGGGGGGGGGGGGGGGTCAATTCACAAAGCAAAATATTTAGTGAGAATTTTTTTTATTAAATAAATATTCCAGTTAAATTGTGTTTTTACCCGGAAAGTTTTAGGATAGCTGTAATTTCTTCGACCCTTTATGTTTCTGGGTATGTTGAATCAGAATCTGTGGTTTGCTAACAAAATTTCGTAACTGAACATAGTCAAAAATGCAAAGAAATGTAAAAAATTCTTATTTTTTGGCGTTTTCCATGACACTTTTGAGGATTCGGATCATATCCTGTCATGGAAAATGCTGGATATCTATAAATCTAAGAATTTTATCAAAAAAAAGGGTCCAAGTAAACGTTCAAGTCAATAAAATTTCCTAGATAATGAGATAGAAATCAATTTTCTAGGATGAGGTGGTTTTCATTTTATGTAGGAAAAACTGAGATTTTTTGGGTGGATCATTTCCTGTCATGGAAAATTCTGGATATCTATAAATCCAAGAGTTTTAACAAAAAAGTCATTCAAGCAAACCTTCAAGTCAACAAAAGAGAGAATGAGATAGGAATCAAGTTTCTAGGATGAGTGGTTTTCATTTTATGAAGGAAAAACTGCGATTTTTTGTAAAAAAGCTTGCTATACTCCTTCTAGTCCGAGGGGTGATCCGCGATTGAAAGTAGGTGTACACCTCTTTGGAAGTATTTTGGAAGTACTTGGAAATATTTGGAAGTACTTGGGAATATTTGGAAGTACAAGTGGAAGTAGGTGTCCGCCTCCCTGGTCTAATGGTCAGAATAACTGGCTGGCAACCCGGAGGTCTCGGGTTCGATTCCGGCTATACCCAGACATTTTTTCTGTAAGTATAGGGTCTGGTAATAAAAATTAAGTGGGAGATAAATTTAACTTAATTTATCGCGCGGAGAATTTACCACTGCTCGAAGCCCCTAAAACCTTAGTAAATTGGATATTAGATTGTATCTAAGTTTCTGAGATTGGCTCGTGATCCCGGCTTCTTTTCCTTCTACTCTGTTCTTTTCACGATGGAGGGGCCAGCCCATACAGGCCTTTAGGGGATGGACCTTCTGGTGTATCTCCTTCTCACATCAATATCATTTAAAAAAAAAAAAGGTGTACAGCATATTAGGTCGCGGTTCACCCCTCGTTCTAGTCTATATCGAGCTTAAGTTTCGAATTTGGTAGCTCTGAGATTTATGGTTTCCAAACGCAGGGCGGTACATAAATATTTACATACATACGTTCTCACTGAGTAATGGATTTTTGGTCACTTTTTGGACACTCGGAACCACAATATCATTACATGATATAGAGAAAATATATGTGAAATCAAAAAACAAAAAAAAAAAAACAAAAAAAAAAATATCGCTACTAACAGATAAATTGGAATTTATTTGAAACTAAATTTTTTTTTTTGTTTTTTTTTTTTTTTTTAATGATAATGATGAGAGAAGGAGTTACACCAAAAAGGTGCAACCCCTAAAGGCCTCGGTTGGCCCCTCCATCGTGAAAAGAATCAATGAATAATAAACTTGTTGTAAATAAATTATATAACAAAAATAACTTTGATGGATAGTTTTGACTTTTTTATAGGTTTTCTTTCCAATTTGTCCTTTTGGATCACGTTTTCAGAACTAAAAAGTACTTGGACGTGATTTTCTATTTATTCAGCTAATCAGAATTACCATAAGTCAAAGTCACGATAGTAAACACTTTTGAATGGAATAGAAAGAAATGTTTAATTTTCTATTGAAAATCAATTCCAAAGATTATCTACTGTTGCTTGATATTTTGAATGTGAAATAGTGAAATTTGTTTTAAAAAAAAGGACCTCACCTCTCTCAGTAAAGAATAAAGTAGGAATTTTTCGAGTCATGGAATTTCGTCAAGTTTTAGGATAAACGAATTGATGAGTTTGTTTGTATGGTTTGAGTAAAAAAAAAAAAACTGCTGACTAAGGGTGATTTTTAAGGGTGATAAATAAGATAAAAATCTGTATTGATAAATGTAAATCATTATTTAAGGCAGAGCCATTTTCGGTTCTAAATTGTATTGAGTTTTTGTGTGAGAACTTTACGGGGAGAATCGAGTAGTTTCTGTAGCCACAAGGTCAAGTCAGCTGGCAAGTTTATGAAATCAATTTGTGATGAAGGGGTCTGGGCAGTTTTCGGAATTAAAATTTTTTTAAAAATAAACTTAAAATACTATACAGATTATATTAAATTCCTTTAGTTGAGTTTAATTTATAAAAAACAATTTCTACAGTTATTAAATTACAGGGTATAAAATTGATAGTATGACGTCACAATACAAGGGGGGAGCTCAATTAAAATGTGACAGAATGTGACACAGGGGGGGGGTCTAAAAATCTTGAAATTCGTGTGACGTAATTTATAGTCGGCGCCCTAATGCCAAATATTCAAACTTCTCGGGTTCAATTCTCAAGGGGGTGAATATTAATAAAAATTATCCCTAATAATTCGGATTCAGTAGATAACACCATGTAGTGATTTTTTTTTTTTTTTTTCTAAAATATGCCAGATTTTAAATTCCTACTCCAAAGCGTTCTCAATTATGAAGTAAATTGTCTTAAATATTACACTTGAGTTATTCCTCTAACCTTAAAATCTATATATATAAATATAAAATTAAGGTTTTGTCTGTACATTGTACCAAATCACGCCAAATTTTGGTTGCACAAGTTTCAAGCAAAGTTATGAACGAAAACACCCTCAACAAAATGTGTGTCTGCTTCCGTGGTTTCCGCAAAAAGTTGCTCACAAATCACGTATAAACGGCTGAAGGGATTATTATGAAATTTCATATTTGCATCAGATGTCTTCTAACTCACGTTTATAGTTATATAAGGTTTTGATATTTTGAACACAAAAGGGGATTCGGGGGGCGCACGAATGAAAATTATCAAATAACTCGTAAACTATTAACCCTACGGCAAATTTTATTATAAGCAAAGTTGAAGGGGATGGGATTTCTGACAATTTTTGTTTAAAAAAATTCCCTCAAAAAACCACCCAAATAGGGGGAGGGGGGGGGGAAATGTAGATACATGCCCTTGAAGCAAACTCAACCAAATTTTGTATACATAATGTGTGGGCCTTTAGAGAGCTAGAAATGCAAAAACTAACAACCCAAAATGGGGGCAGGGTCATAAAATGAAAATTCTTGCTCTTGGATCAAACTTAACCAAATTTTGTATACATAATCTGTGGTTCACTAGAAGGCTAGAAATGCAAAAACTGGGTGCGGGGCGGAATCCGGGGGGCGTGGCGGAGGTGGGCACAAAAGAGCCTATGCGGGGGTGTTGTGCGCGGGGGTGGGATTCGGGGTGGGTGAGTGTGGTGGTGGGGGTGAGTTCAGGTGACTGTCCAGATGCGTAGTGGATGGTGCGTGGTGCGGGGGGTTGGTCACAGGTGCATGATGCGGGGGTGGAGGTTCGGAGTGCGGGTGGGGTTTGTGAGTTGGGAGTCCAGGGGGCGTGCCCCCTGGCTAGCAAGAGGGCCGCCTAAGGCGGGTCTTGCAGCTAGTATTTTAATAAAATTCTTGATAAGTCAAATTACTTTCTCTATCTACTGTTAGAGGATGGTTTCTCTCTTCTAGATAGATTTCTCTATTACGGAATATTATATCATTCCTTAATTAATTGCTCACCTTGAGTTTCGTATATAAATGCTTTTAATGAGTCATTAGGAAACTATGTTTCTCTCTTCAGCCTTCGCGGTTCTCATAATTTATTTTCTAGGGGCACTTGCTTATAAGGCGGTCCACGTTTTGAACCCAAACACCTCAGACCTTGACAACAGCCCTTCAAGCCTTTCTCTTCCTGAATATTTGCTTTTTAAATTTAACTTGAAAAAAGTTATTCTTTTTATGATTTAATTTATATTATAATTTCCAAAAAAAGAACTTTAACCATCAGAAGGAATATTTATAAAATAAATAATCAATAACTAAGGATACAACAATTAAAATAAATAAAAATAAAATATAGTTGGTCTAAAAGGTCGTGACGAGTGTTGGTTGGCTCTGAGAGGCGGTGGTGTCATGGTCACAAAAATAAAATTAGAAATGGTTGGTTGTTTGTTGATAAATTCAAGAATGTTTAAATCAAACAATAACTATGCTAAAATGTAATATGATGGAAAATAGTTGATCGTGATCCAATTATAGCAGGGATCTTATTTCCTAATAAAATCGACTTCAAAAAAATTAAATGCAACAAATAAAATAATAAGAACTCAAAAATCAAATAAAATCCACTAAAAGGTATAAAATAATTATCTTATTTAGTTACAACTAAACTACGAAATATTAACATGAAATAACATTTTGAAGTCGGTGCCAAACATATACATTTTATGAATCGAACTCGACGGATCTTACTTAGTACGTATGGCGTGTACGCTCACTTATATAGTTTGTTTAGCACCGACTTCAAAAAGTGATTTCATATAAATATTTCGTCGTTTAGTTGTAACTAAATTAGATAATTATTTTATACCTTTTAGTGGATTTTCTTTTCTTTTTGAGTTTTATTATTTTATTTGTTGCATTTAATTTTTTTGAAGTCGGTTTTATTTTTTTTTTTTTTTTTATAAAAATAATTTTTATTTTTCTCTTTTTAGTGATGTTATTAATAGTGAATTAAGATAAAACCTTGCATACATTTCGTAAGAGAAAGCGTCAGGGGAATGAATCAGAAAATGATAATAAAATTCAATTCATAAATATATAAATTCTCTCGAAACGTTTGCGGGTTTTAAATGAATGTTTTAAAATTTTTTTATAAAAGATTTTATTTATTATAATTTCGATTATTTCCTCATAAGAATTGGAGATTTACGTAATTTCGTCATTGATCATATCATCAGAACTTGACCAAATTAATATGGGACCACCCCCAAGGTACCCCCTTTCCAATAAAAAATAATCATCAAAATCTGTCCATGTGGCAAAATATTTTTATTAAATTTATCCCCTCGATTATTGAACCCGAGTTCTCCACGACAAAAACAATTTGATATATGAGAAGCTCTTTTCCAAAAAGCACTAAATCCATTTTTTTCAACTTATTTATTTATTATGTTACTCAACTTGATTTAGTTACCCTTTGACACAAAACTTATTTTTCATGTCTATTTTAGTAGAGAATTTACTAGGTTTTGTCATGAAATTGATACCAGAAATCATAAACAGAGGTAATAGTTGTATGAAACCGGCATTAACTCATTTTTTTTACAAAAAATGCATGTAGTACCTTTTGGAAATGAGCTTCTCTGGAGTATTGGAAATATGACCACATATCGGGACTACAAATAACTTTCTACAAGTTTATCTTTTCTTGTTATTGCGTGTATCTGAACCCGTGAATCCAGAAATTTCTATACATTAAGCTAACGATTTTTTTTTGACTAAATTCAATTCTCTGACCGCCTGACGAGCTAGAAGTTTGAATACTTCTTCGAGCAACCGAAATATTTAACAATAACACCTTCTAAAGACAATAGTACAACTCTCAATAAATAATAACAATCTATCATAATATCAATTTACAAATAATCTTGTTATATTTTAACTTAAATTACACTATGCAAGTTTTATGCAAGGTTTCATTCAAGTCAGTAATTAGGTACTTAGATCAAAATTAAATTTTTAAAGGCTGACTAATTTTCGCTGATATATGTGTTCATTAATAAAGTAAAGGGAGTGTAGTTTCACAGTGAATGAAATGAAACTCAATACAAAGTGAATATATTTCGGATTATTAGTCCATCATCAGGAGTTTACAGGTTAAAACTGTAATATATTTCGGATTATTATCATCATTTACAGGTTACAGTTTTAATATATTAAAACTGTAACCTGTAAACTCCTGATGATGGACTAATAATCGGAAATATATTCACTTTGTATTGAGTTTCATTTCATTCACTGTGAAACTGCACTCCCTTTACTTTATTAATTAATATCATAGTTCACCTAAAACCTACACCACTTTCTCTAAGTAAAATATGTATTCATCATTAAATTTAAGTTAGTATAGTCTATCCCGCCCTCAAAATAATTATTACAACATAGGTCTTCCCAATGACCTTTCTTCCCTTGGCCTATATATTTAGGGCTAATTTTAGCGCTCTCTCATGGTCCATCCGTAGGACATGTCCTTGTTATCCATTCATGTGGTTCAAAATATTTTCTCCCAGGTCATAGATAACGAGTACTTAACTAATTTATTGGTATCTAATTTTATAATTATTTTCTTTATTTTACAATTTGATTATTTATGAAGTTTTTTTTCATGCAAATCAAAGAGGGTATCATTCCTAACACTTCAGATTTACTAGTTCACAATCTCCTCTGTTTTTTTTTTTTTAGAAATCTCAAATCTGCTACTTTTAGCAATTTGGACTTTTATATTAGAGCCAGTGCTATTGTCATTTGGGTCGATTCCCGAGGGAGCGGCTGCCCTTCTGACACACAATCAAACTTATCTAATAAGTAGAGACCGGATTCCTATGCAATTGCATATATTGTTTGCCTCCACATAGGACCTAGGAAATCAATTATCTATCCGAATCATACATCTAGGATACTGTGGGTTAAATTTTATACTGGATATTTTTGCATATTTGAGTAATATTGCATAAAATTGCATATTTGAAGAATATTGCATAAGATTACATATTTGAAGAATATTGCATAAAATTGTTTATTTGAAGAATATTGCATAAAATTGCATATTTGAAGGATTTTTTGGGCAAAATACAGATTTTTTTAAAAGTAAATTTTCGGAGAAAAAATGAAAAAAATGATGAAATAAAACAGGGGGACATTATTTTTTTTTTTAAAGGCCTTTGGTAACTATGGCCGAAATACAATCGTGTCTGTTAAATCAAACATATAGTTTTTTTAAATCTTTGTTGCATTATTAAATTCTTCTTCAATGATAATGTGGCACTCAAAAATCTGCCAACACATGTTTAGTTTATTAGTTTAGTTCTTTTATTGTTTGGCAAGTTATGTTGGCTAACCTTAAATTTTTTTAGTTTTTCCTGAATTTTCCAATTTTCCGGGCAACTTTTCCAATTTTTTTTTTTTTTTACTTATTAACCTGAATTGGATTATTACGAACATTTTTTAAAAAAAATTTGCCAAATCGGTCCAGGCATTCGAGAGATCTGCGCTTACAAAGAAACAGAAATTCATTTTTATTATATAGATTTCCTTCATTGCACTCCTTCAATTATATAGTCTTTTTGCCTTCAATTTTAATTTGTTATGCATAAAAAAATTTATTTTGCTATAGATTTTCTTTAGGAGACGGACTGGTATAAATATGCAATTGGATGTTGATGAAAGCAGTCCACGGTGGTTGTAAAAAAATA
>JALMQS010000289.1:23021-147988 GCA_024734495.1 Forficula auricularia
GTCATGAAATTGATACCAGAAATCATAAACAGAGGTAATAGTTGTATGAAACCGGCATTAACTCATTTTTTACAAAAAATGCATGTAGTACCTTTTGGAAATGAGCTTCTCTGGAGTATTGGAAATATGACCACATATCAGGACTACAAATAACTTTTCTACAAGTTTATCTTTTCTTGTTATTGCGTGTATCTGAACCCGTGAATCCAGAAATTTCTATACATTAAACTAGCCGATTTTTGACTAAATTCAATTCTCTGACCGCCTGACGAGCTAGAAGTTTGAATACTTCTTCGAGCAACCGAAATATTTAACAATAACACCTTCCTAAAGACAATAGTACAACTCTTTCAATAAATAATAACAATCTATCATAATATCAATTTACAAATAATCTTGTTATATTTTTAACTTAAATTACACTATGCAAGTTTTATGCAAAGGTTTCATTCAAGTCAGTAGATGATTAGCAGATCAAAATTAAATTTTTAAAGGCTGACTAATTTTCGCTGATATATGTGTTCATTAACTAAGTAAAGGGAGTGTAGTTTCACAGTGAATGAAATGAAACTCAATACAAAGTGAATATATTTCGGATTATTAGTCCCATCATCAGGAGTTTACAGGTTAAAACTGTAACCTGTAAACTCCTGATGATGGACTAATAATCCGAAATATCTAGCTAAAACTATGACCTGTAAACTCCTGATGATGGACCTAATCCAAAATATATTAAAACTGTAACCTGTAAACTCCTGATGATGGACTAATAATCCGAAATATATTAAAACTGTAACCTGTAAACTCTGATGATGGACTAATAATCAAAAATATATTAAAACTGTAACCATATAGCTCTGATGATGGACTAATAATCCGAAATATATTAAAACTGTAACCTGTAAACTCCTGATGATGGACTAATAATCCGAAATATATTAAAACTGTAACCTGTAAACTCCTGATGATGGACTAATAATCCGAAATATATTAAAACTGTAACCTGTAAACTCCTGATGATGGACTAATAATCCGAAATATATTAAAACTGTAACCTGTAAACTCTGATGATGGACTAATAATCGGAAATATATTCACTTTGTATTGAGTTTCATTTCATTCACTGTGAAACTACACTCCCTTTACTTTATTAATTAATATCATAGTTCACCTAAAACCTACACACTTTCTCTAAGTAAAATATGTATTCATCATTAAATTTAAGTTAGTATAGTCTATCCGCCCTCAAAATAATTATTACAACATAGGTCTTCCCAATGACCTTTCTTCCCTTGGCCTATATATTTAGGGCTAATTTTAGCGCTCTCTCATGGTCCATCCGTAGGACATGTCCTTGTTATCCATTCATGTGGTTCAAAATATTTTCTCTGAGTCATAGATAACGAGTACTTAACTAATTTATTGGTATCTAATTTTATAATTATTTTCTTTATTTTACAATTTGATTATTTATGAAGTTTTTTCATGCAAATCCAAAGAGGTATCATTCCTAACACTTCAGATTTACTAGTTCACAATCTCCTCTGTTTTTTTTTTTTAGAAATCTCAAATCTGCTACTTTTAGCAATTTGGACTTTTATATTAGAGCCAGTGCTATTGTCATTTGGGTCGATTCCCGAGGGAGCGGCTGCCCTTCTGACACACAATCAAACTTATCTAATAAGTAGAGACCGGATTCCTATGCAATTGCATATATTGTTTGCCTCCACATATGACCTGGGAAATCAATTATCTATCTGAATCATACATCTAGGATACTGTGGGTTAAAATTTTATACTGGATATTTTTGCATATTTGAGTAATATTGCATAAAATTGCATATTTGAAGAATATTGCATAAGATTACATATTTGAAGAATATTGCATAAAATTGTTTATTTGAAGAATATTGCATAAAATTGCATATTTGAAGGATTTTTGGGCAAAATACAGATTTTTTTAAAAGTAAATTTTCGGAGAAAAATGAAAAAAATGATGAAATAAAACAGGGGGACGTATTTTTTTTAAAGCCAACTTGGTAACTATGGCCGAAATACAATCGTGTCTGTTAAATCAAACATATAGTTTTTTAAATCTTTGTTGCATTATTAAATTCTTCTTCAATGATAATGTGGCACTCAAAAATCTGCCAACACATGTTTAGTTTATTAGTTTAGTTCTTTTATTGTTTGGCAAGTTATGTTGGCTAACCTTAAATTTTTTAGTTTTCCTGAATTTTCCAATTTTCGGGCAACTTTTCCAATTTTTTTTTTACTTATTAACCTGAATTGGATTATTACGAACATTTTTTTAAAAAAAATTTGCCAAATCGGTCCAGGCATTCGAGAGATCTGCGCTTACAAAGAAACAGAAATTCATTTTTTTATTATATAGATTTCCTTCATTGCACTCCTTCAATTATATAGTCTTTTTGCCTTCAATTTTAATTTGATATGCATAAAAAAATTTATTTTGCGCTATAGATTTTCTTTAGGAGACGGACTGGTATAAATATGCAATTGGATGTTGATGAAAACTGTCAGTCCACGGTGGTTGTAAAAAAATAAGACTATAGAGGTTTTATTATTTTACATTTATTTCAGTAAAACCGACGTTTCGATTTATTCTCTCTTCTTCAGGGTAACAAAAAAGTCAATGACAGAAGTAGTTCAAAACATAATTGCTGCAATATCGCTTTGACAATGCCAAAAAAAACATTATCCCGAAACGTCGGTTTTAACAAATAAATGTAAAATAATAAAACCTCTATAGTCTTATTTTTTTGCAACCACCGTGAACTAAGCATCAAATTACTTCTTTGCTATCTTTTACTGCATATATTTGCATATTTCAACATAGTCTGCATATTAGTTGCATATTTTATCAATTTTAACTGCATATTTATGGCATATTTTGGCAGTTTTTATTCCGGTCTCTACGTAATAAGATATTTGATAATTTCTATAAATTCTCATCTGAAATAGACAAATTTTGATCATTGGATGTTGTTAAATGGATCGAAATGTTGGATGTCTTAGCCATATTCTAACTATACTCCAACAGATGGGATCTTTATTGAATTAAATACAACAAAAGTGATAAATGATTGAAAAATAAACGATTTAATTTCTAACAACGGTTAGAAAAACGTGATATGGGAAATCCTGAGACTGAACAAGAGATCGAACGGTTTAAGTAGCGGTTAGCGGTCACCTCAAATTGATTAGTAGCTTAAGGATAGGAAAATAAATAAATAAAGATATATTATATGGCCAGCATTAACAAGTTCAGTGTTTAAGGAAGTAGATGTAAGTGTATTTATTAAAAATAGAAATAAAATCATTGACTAATCAATGGACCATTGAATTTATTCAACTCATCTCATTAGAACGTAAGTCGTTTAATAAATTATCTAAATATCCCGGAGCACATTCAATTGTGACTATAAATTCTAAAAGAAACAAAAAATACAAAATTAATTAAAAATAAGCTGACGTGTTCTGATGTGGCCATCCACTTGACTTTACCATACAAACTGGCCCCTCACTTATATTTAATAAAATTATTTATAATCATGTAGGTAGGTTTTGCATTTTTAGACTCCTGGGGGCCCACTGATTATGTATACAAAATTTGGTTTAGTTTGGTAAATGGTCAAGGTTTTCATTTTTTGGGCCCCCCATTAGGGACGGTTAGTTTTTTTCATTTTTAGACTTCTGGGGCTCCACTGATTATGTATCTAAAATTTGGTTGAGTTTGCTCAAATTGCCTAGATTTTTAATTTTTAACCCCCCCCCCCCCCCTCCTCCATCCCACTTAATTTTGGGTCAATATGCACCAAAATCTAATCAGCTCTTAATCTCAATGGACCAAAACTACGTGTGAGATTTGGTTTCGATATTCAAACTAGTTTTTGAGCTAGCTCGTCCACAAAAATTTGGTAATGCACAGACTAACTAACAGACAAACAGACATTTTGACAAAAAAATTATTATCTCGAAAAATACAATTTTTTCGATGTTCACTTATTAGAGCTTTTTTGTAGACCAAACTGCCATGGTTTCGCTCAATTTTTTTAATCAAAATAGTTTCAGCCGTTTTTGAGATATTTTGAAAAAAAGAAAGAAAAAACTACTTTTTTCATGCACGATTACAATACCCTGTATGGTAAAGTAAAATGTTGAAGATAAAGGCCAAGTTTTCGAAACTATAATCTCAAAGAAATAAAATTATTTCCATGGGCGGATTTCTAATTAGATTAGCAAGGCTATAAGCTTGCTAATTTTCGAAGGCTATTATAATAAATGAGTTTTTATATTCTATTGGAATAAAATTTTTATTGTATTTTATGTGATTCTAATAAACGTTTGGATAACATTCAAATTCCTTATTTTACTAGGTATTTTTACTTTTTTTTTTTTTTAATGATATTGATGTGAGAAGGAGATACACCAGAAGGTGGATCCCCTAAAGGCCAGTATGGGCTGGCCCCTCCATCGTGAAAAGAACAGAGCAGAAGGAAAAGAAGCCGGGATCACGAGCCAATCTCAGAAACTTAGATACAATTCAATATCCAATTTACTAAGGTTTTAGGGGCTTCGAGCAGTGGTAAATTCTCCGCGCGATAAATTCGGTTAAATTTATCTCCCACTTAATTTTTATTACCAGACCCTATACTTACAGAAAAAATGTCTGGGTATAGCCGGGAATCGAACCCGAGACCTCCGGGTTGCCAGTCAGTTACTCTGACCATTAGACCACGGAGGCGGACAAGAAATATAGCATAGGACGTGATTTGGTTCAGCCCGAGGGATGAACCTCGACCTAATATGCTGTACACCTACTTCCATTTGTACTTCCAAATATTTCCAAGTACTTCCAAATATTTCCAAGTACTTCCAAAATACTCCCAAAGAGGTGTACACCTACTTCCAATTGTGGATCACCCCTCGCCCACAAGCCACGCCTCTTTTCATATGGCAGCCCCCGCTATATCGAGAACTAAATTGGCAGATCAGTTAAGGGTATGTCTACCCTACAAAAACAAGGCGCAACCTATATGGTAAAGTAATTCAGCTATGGTGTGAAGAGCGAACAAATGACAAGACTGGCGTTTCCAAAGAAGCTTCCAAATTGTGTTAGATATGCTAATAGCTAATTCTTTGATCTAATTAAGATAATCGTTAATATTATTGAGAGGTTGGTTATCGCGAGAGAAAAATCTCTATTAAACAACACCCACACCAGATTGAAATAAAAATTGGCAAAGTATATGTGTGGGCACCAAAAGAGGACTGGAGAAAGAACAAGGTGGCATTGCTCAAGGCCGTCTGAAAGTGGCATTCCTGAAATTGTATTCAATCGGAATTGGATGGGACATACGCCAACGCCAACGCCAGGATGATGGTTGAGAGACCCGGACGAAAACGCCACTTGAGAATAGATTGGTGGAATTGTTTACGGATGTCAATCGTAC
Organism: Forficula auricularia; assembly: GCA_024734495.1. NCBI lineage: Eukaryota > Metazoa > Arthropoda > Insecta > Dermaptera > Forficulidae > Forficula > Forficula auricularia. Next base: position 28,499 of record JALMQS010000289.1, read on the forward strand.
GGGTTAAGAGCTTAAAACAACCGGGTGGGGGATTCTGGTCGAAGGAACGAAAACACTGGACCAGAAAAAAAGTCGAGGAATAAATGCCAAGGCAGTATTTATACGCTTTGTTTAAAAAAAAGGAGACAAAAAATATGTATTAAATACTATTTATACATATATACGTAATGTATATAAGAGGAAGAATGAATAGAAACAAAATGTCAGAATGAATATTGTGTCTTGACATATAACACTTCGTAAAAGGCTAAATATACACACACATATACATATATATCATTGATCCGTAAATTTTCTTTGACATTTCTCGAAATAACTAAGTTCCACGTGATTAAGAGTTGAAATTTTAGTAAAATAGTCTCATAATTAAAAGGAGTTATTATTAATTGCCAATGGGCCCAAAATTAAGTGGGTGGGGGATTCTTCCATAAATTATTAGTACCTGGAGCCACCGAGCGATGCTCGACAACTTTTTGCTTCAGTTAAAAGTTAAATATTAATATTATTTTTAATTTAAAATTCTGATAAAAACCACCACGTCACTTCACACCACCCCGGCATCCCACCCCCATAGCAGCCCCGATAAGCCCCTGAACCCCCGCCCCATACCGCACCCGCACACCACACCCCCGCCACGCCCCCTAGACAACCACCCCCGTACCGCCACCGCGCACCGCAAAACCCACTAATAGTTCATGACAAATAAAATTTATTAAAATTAGGAAATTTAAATTATTGTTCTAAAACATCCTACAAAGTCCAGGGAGCGTAGGACTTCAAAAATTTTTATATTTTTTTTTATACAAAAAACAATCAATAAATTATGATTTAAATATATATTTTTTTATCTACCCTTAAGTAGTAAAGTAGCTGGACCCACCGAGCGATGCAAAGTAACCTCTGACCCCCCACCCCTCCTGAAACCACACACCTCGCCCCCACCACTGAACCCCGTTATATAAAAAAAGCAACTTCAACCACTTTATTTGTAAACACACCTGTTTTGTTATGATTTAGATACCTGTTTTTTTTTTTTTTGGCTTTTCGGCCTTTCTAGCCATAAGCCTAATTACGATACTAGTTATATTTTTTTTTAAATTTGTCTCTACCCCCGGGGTCAGATTTTAGCTGGATGCCTCGAGTCGGATTCGAACCCGGGTCCCCTGGTTAGCTCGCTGTCACACTACCGCCTAGCCTATCTGACCCCCCTAGACACCTGTTAATTAAAAACAAGCAAAAAATTCCCAATTTTAATATAATATATTAATATTTGCTATAACCTATTAGTGGGTTTTAAAATTAAAAAAACAATTAAAAATAAAAGATAATTGAAAAAAATGTAAACAAATTTTTTATTGAGATATTCATCTATAAATAATTACTTTAAGAAAAGATTAATTAAGATGAAATTTGTCGAGGTCCAGACCTAGCCAGATCGCTTTCTCATCCTCAAAACTTGTTAATAGAATTTGTTTCATCAAAATCTGTAGAGTCGTTTTCAAAATAGAACTAAGATACAAACAAATAAATATATAAACAAATATATAAACAAACAATGTTTGCTCGTTTAATAAGAGTAGATAGATAAATTATTTTATTAAATATAAGCGGCCAGGTGTATGGTAAACTCATGTGGATGACCGGTTATTTGTGTCCCTGTCTGTATATTTATTTGGATTAAGATACCCCTCGATAACCCAAGAATATAAAATTTAAAAAAATTAATGTTTGTATTTTGAAAACTAGGAATTGTACAAAATTGAACCCCTTAGTTTCAGAACTATCGAATCAAAAATTAGAAAAAAATTAATTAACAACATATTTTCGAATCACAAAAATTTGCAGATTGCGTACTCGAAAAAGCTTTAACTTTTTCTTCTATTTTTTTTGTGTAAAATTTAAACAGGCTGAACATATGAACAACACTCGTAATATGGTATGTTTGTTTTTAACATGAGGATATGAAATACGGAAACAGAAATTTATCGTTTCAAAGAGAAGAATAGATAAGCAGTTATGTTCAATTTACTATCGCGGATATTTGCATATTGAACTGGTATAATTTCTATTATATAATTTCATTCAGACAATGAATTAAGGACGTCAGAGAATTTGATAGGCTATTCAAGATAAAAGTATGAAAACTCGTTAAAGAAAAAGAAAAAAATTTATTTATAATTTAGCCTATTCAATCAAATTTGATGACTATTCGTATGATGAAAATTATTTTTTTACAATATCTGTTTACTATTTACCAGAATGCATTTGAAATTAAGAATATTGTTGAATTTTTACAATTACTTATTGTTAAGAAAATAATAATAACAAAATCAATAAATTAATAGAACTGAAGATTCTAGAAATTTTATTTATAAGAGTTCTAATTGCCGATTGAAGCAGACTTTAAATTTTAAAAGAAATCATACGATGTTGTCATCTAGTACAGTGTTCCGCAAAGTGTGTGCCGCGGCACATTGGTATACCGTGCTCATTAATTGGTGTGCCGCGGCACATTGGTATACCGTGCTCATTAATTGGTGTGCCGCGGCACATTGGTGTACCGTGCTCATTAGTTGGTGTGCCGCGGGAAAATGTCAAGTTTTATGAAGATGTTATCAACGATTGCTCCAAATTTTGATCCCCTGTGCTCAGTTAAGCAGGCTCACATTTCTCATTAAACATCTTTCGTATTATATTTATTTTAATAATAAATGAATATTAAATAAACATTGGTTTTTCCTTTGGTGTACCTTTAAAATTTCTTGATTTGGTAGGTGTACCTTGAACACAAAAAGTTTGGAACACTGATCTAGTAGATCATTGACACTCGGGTTCGATTCCCGAAAATCACTCTTCTGAAATATAATTAAAAATAATCCATATCATCCGGGATCTAGAACAGTGATTCTTAACAGAGAGGCGCGAAAATATTAGAATTTTTAAAAGTTTTTATATCTTTACAAATAAAAATAAACTGCAACGGATCGTTGCTAAACTTTATCCAAATTCATTTGAAATATTAATATGTTCTTGAGTAAAGTACTTTAAAATATAATTTTACTAAAAACTTTATTTAACCTTATTTGTGGTCCCCAAAGTACTTAATTAGGATATTAAATTTCATCAAAATTGGTTAAGTCATTTTCAAGATATTTAGAAAAAACTAAAAAAGTTCTGAAATAAAGTACTAATGTTTGTGGACCGATATGTACCAAAAAGTAATCAGCGCTTCATTTTGTTAAACTAATAGTAGGTTTTCAATTTCATTTCAATCAGCGCAAAGGTGTGGAAAAAATCGTGGACGAAAAAAACGATAACACACACACACACACATACATACATACATACATACATCCCCACGCACTTCCAAAAAAAATGGCACTTTTTGGCCTCTCGACGAGATTCCAGGTAATTTTTGGCAAAATCGTCACGTGCTAAAATTCAATCTCATTGAATACTTCAATTTGTGACCTTAATTGAGTCCATGGGTTCCGTAGTCTTTACCTGAGGACCCTTTGAAGTCGCGCTTGCCGCGAGAGCGATTCCAATACTTTCTCCCATGCTTCGCATTGGATAAAGTAAAAAATGTTACTAGTTTTTATAAGTGATAATTCGGCCCGGCGTCACCTAGCCCTGGCGGAGAGCGTCTCGTTTTTATGGTTAAAATTAAAATTAAATTTTTGCATTTTTAGACTTCTGGTGGCATAGTGATTATGTACACAAAATTTGGTTGGATTTGGTACAAGGGTCTAATTTCAAAATTAAAATTGTTCCTTTAACCAAAAATAATATTGACATTTGAAAGATTTCCAAAAAGCTATTATCGGCCATCTTGTTTGTTTGCTTTTACGCCCCCCAGAGAGGCGCTGGCATTGTTCCCTCGAAAAATATTTTTTGCATGCCACAGTTGTGATATCTATAAAAACACTCGTGTAATGGAATGTTGTGTGAAAATTTCAAAGAAATCGATGAAGAACTTTCCGAGATCCTTCAACGTATCACTTAAGCGTAACAGTACATTTTTATTTATATAGATAAAATCAATAGAACTGAAGATTCTAGAAAATTTATTTATAAGAGTTTTAATTGCCGATTGAAGCAGACTTTAAATTTCAAAGGAAATCATACGATGTTGTCATCTAGTAGATCATTGGCACTCGGGTTCGATTCCCGTGTGGGTGAAAATCACCTATTCTGAAATATGATTAAAAATAATCCATATCATCAAGGATCTAGAACAGTGATTCTTAACAGGGGCGCGTGAAAATATTAGAATTTTTTTAAGTTTTTAATCTTTACAAAAAAAAAAAATGTTACTAGTTTTTATAAGTGATACAGATGAATTTAATGACATCTCAATATTCTTAAATATCTATCTACTCTTATTTAACGTGTAAAAATTGTATATATATTTATATATTTATATCTTAGTTCTATTTTGAAAACGGCTCTACCGATTTTGATGAAACCAACTCTATTAACAAGTTTTGAGGATGAGAAAGCAATCTGGCTAGGTCTGGACTTTTTGACAAACGGTTTTTATCAATCGAACATGGCCTTTTTTTACACAAATGTTTTTGTTGGGATAGACATTTAACGGATTTCGTCATTTAACACCCCTTCTACGGGAAGATTAAAACAATAGATTTAGTATATTTGTTTATAGAGTAGAGTCAGACCATCCATTGGGGAGGTGAGAATTTATTGAAAAGTTAAATATGACCCCACTCACACTCTGTGCTCCCCTAATCCACTTATCACCCCAATTGTTTCCTCCTTACTCTCTCTCTACCTAACATTTATTTATTTATTTCATCTCTTTATTATACAAATTCAATCAGACTTCCAAGGTGGGGTTCTCTTCCCCCTCTATTTCCTTTCTTCTAATTAATATGATCTCACATTCTACTATAATTTCCCCTTTTCTTTCAGACCCCCCTAGCCACAATATATTTTTAATATAGGTTTATAAAAAATATAATAGTCTTCACCCTCCTAGGTCTACCCTATTGTTGGTTTTATCATCAGAACAAAAAAAAATAATTTCATCCTGTTAAATATTATATCTTATTTCATATATGTATATTAAATCTAGTTGTCAAACTTTAAATACCACAAAACACCTACACAAAAAAAAACGTTTGGAAAATTTTCAAAATTTTTGTACAAACTTTATGCACTATGAGAAAAGCGGATTAAAAATAAACAAAATAAAACAGGATATCCAGAGAAAGACTCCTGGAATCATTTAAAATGTTTTTACAACCTATATTATTTTGAATTAAAAAAATAAATAAATAAATTTAAATTTGTAGAAAAAATTTAATTAGAGTTTTCTTAATAGAATTTGGAATAAAAATAGCAGAAAGAAAAAAAGAGGTTGGTGAACATATCCTCCTGGGACTAGAAGTTCACTTTTTATTAATCACACCGGTTATTTGACCCCTCAGGAGAATATGTTTCAAATTTCAAGGCAATCGGTTAAGCCTGTTAACCTAGAGATCGGTGAACATAGAGATATAGAATCCCAAAAAAATATATTACGTTAATTTAAAATATCTCCGGAAATACTCGGAGTAGAAATTTGAATTTTTTTATATGGAAGATATTTTTAAGATGTGAATTCTTCTTACTGAGAACATTTTGATCACCGAAAGGTCCAGGCTAATTATATTTCAAGCCTCATCCTTCAATAATTAAAAACTTGTAGTAGATGTTCTCTGCTCTGGAATATATATTTTTTCCATATAATGCACTTTTTTTGAATTATAAGACTATCTCAAGAAAAAAAAACTCACCCGGTTTATATTTTTTTTTAATAAGTGAAAAAAATAAAAATATTAAAGTTTCAGGTACTTTCCTCCAACCTATAAAAAATTACTTCTACCGCAAAGTCATTAAATTTTTCTCGCCGAGAGTTAACTAAACGATAGAAAAATTAATAGTTTTTGTTATTGCCCATTATTTTTCAATTTCTCACATTCTCACACTGAAAATTAATAACAGCTCATTTCACCCAGCTTGCTTAGTCTAAAAAAAAATAATCACCTTTTTCTATTTTTTAGATCTATCAGGAACCATTTGTTATAGGTGGTTATATGTTCTCAGGGTTCTATTCATAACCTATAAAAAAAGCCATTCGATTTTATTCTATTGTACTTGAAGACGCGTCTGTTTATTAATTAAACATCTTAATAACTATTTTTCACTCTCTCTTCAACCTCTCATTTTCCATATAAATAGCCCCATTAACAGTGAGACGGGAACAAAAAATTCCATTGATCTTTGCCTTAATTGCTGGCTATATAGATAAATATATACATAAATATGAATGGATGAATGATGAAATCGTAAGGCTGAACTTGAGTTGAGTTCTTAAGGCGCGGCTTGGGTTCGTTCGGATGGCTCGAGTGTTGCATACCAAATGGCGAATCCTTATCCTCATCGTCCTTAAAGCTTAGGCCAAGCCAATCCGTTATCTTGGCTCGCTCTCGGGTTTCCTTTCCATGCATATGGATTTTATTTTACGTATAGATATAGATAGATAGAAAAATAGTTGAACAAAAACAGCCCAATGGAAATCGCAGATACGCCACTAGTCCAGGCAAATAATTCCCGGTAAAGAGTTTATTGCTGAAATACCTTTATTGGTACACCAATATTACAACCCTAAGTTTTCTCCCAAATCTGTGTAGTGAAAACTTTTCTACGCACCTCAAAATAAGAAAATTTCAGAGTTTTTTCAGTTTTTCTTGAATAACTCTAAAACGGTTTATTAAATCAAAAACAAATGCATTAGATAAATTAAAACTCTTTAAATTACGCTTAAAATGATAAAAATTTCATCTATTTAGGCTCAGTAGAACCGTTACTAGCGCCTGTCAAAAAACAGACCCCGGGATAACTTTTGAATATCCCTAAAACTCTACTTTTTTCGATTTTTCCCCATTTTGACCATGAAGGAGCACCATTCATTTTTAAACTAGATTAAATTGCTACAATTTAAATAATATTTTATCTTAATTGGATAATGGTAACATGAGATTGAAGTTTTGAAAAAATGCAATTTTTCCTTCATAAAATGAAAACCATTCATCCTAAAAACTTGATTCCTATCTCATTGTCTAGGAAATTTTATTTACTTGAACGTTTATTTTGACCACTTTTTTGTTTTTCAAAACTTCAACCTCATTGCGGGGTGGGTTACCATTATCCAATTCAGATAAGACTTTGTTTGAATTATAGAGAATTTAATTTAGTTTAAAAATGTATAGACTGGTTTTTGTCGAAAAAGGGGATCGGCGGGTGGGTTGGGAGGCTATTTTTGGGTCCCCATAAAAAATCGAACTACTGGACGACACGAAATTTTGTCCTCTTTAATTTACTATAGGACAGTTTATATGGACCGTTTTCGAGTTAAAACTGGAAAAAGTCAGAAAACTTTGAAGATTTTCGGCCACCAAAATTTGCTCACACTTTCGAGGTCACAAACTTAGATTTGCCATACTCACACCATACCAAAAGATCCTAGAAAAAAAAAATATTTTCCCACAATTAATGTAAGCTGAAACCCCCCTATATACTGGGCTAATAGTATTTTGAATTAACCTAAGCCCCCTGGCCAGCAAGATGCCCGACGTGTGTAAAAGCATTTTACTCAAAAATTTAATCTTCATCATCAATGTTGATGTATAGGGTGTTTTTTATTGAGGTATAGAACTTTAAGTTGGCATCACTTTTTTAACTGGCGGCCATTTTGTCAGCTGTCAAGTGATTAATATTTAGTTTGGTTTGCCATTTCATCATGAACAGGTTGACAAAAGAACAACGCTTGCAAATCGTGCAAATTTATTTCGAAAATAATGGTTCAGTTCGCGAAGTTTACCGCAAGCTCCGTCCATTTTATGGTCGACATAATCGTCCATCAGAGCAATTAATTCGGTTAACCATGGATCGTTTTCGCACTACGTTTACTCTATGTGATAATACGCATCCGCAGAGACGTCGAACAGTGCGCACCGAAGAAACAATTGCCGCTGTAGAGCAAAGTGTTGAAGAGGACCAGAATGAATCGATTCGCCACCGTGCACAGCAATTGGGGCTTTGTCCATCAACTTTATGGAAGATTTTGCGCAAAGATCTTGGCTTGCGACCTTACAAGATCCAGCTTGTGCAAGAATTAAAGCCGCGAGACCATGCAATGCGTCGTGATTTTGGTGTATGGGCCGAAAATGAGATTGATCTTGATGCTGATTTTCATCGCAAAATTTTGTTCAGTGATGAGGCTCATTTTTGGTTGAATGGCTACGTCAGCAAGCAAAATTGCCGCATTTGGAGTGAAGAGAATCCACATGAGACCCTTGAGACGCCATTACATCCACAAAAACTGGCTGTTTGGTGTGCTCTATGGGCTGGTGGAGTCATTGGGCCATACTTCTTCCGAAATAATGCTGGAGAGTCAGTTACCGTTAATGGAGACCGGTATAGAGCCATGATAACCGACTATTTTGTTCCCGAATTGGATGGCATGAATGTGGATGAGTTGTGGTTCCAACAAGACGGCGCTACATGCCACACAGCGCACGTCACAATCGATTTATTGAAGGAAACATTCGATGAGCGCATAATTTCGCGGAATGGACCTGTCAATTGGCCACCAAGATCGTGTGATTTGACACCATTGGATTATTTTCTTTGGGGATATGTGAAGTCGCTCGTCTACGCCAACAAACCAGAAACGTTAGGGGACTTGGAAGCCAACATTCGTGGCGTTATTGCCAACATACGGCCCCATATGCTCGAAAAAGTGGTTGAAAATTGGACCTGTAGAATTGGATTTATTCGAGCCAGCCGCGGCGGCCACATGCCCGAAATCATATTTAAACATTAATGGCATAAAATTATCCTTCCAATAAAGCCAAATTGATGGACATTAAAACGATTTTCTTGTGTTTTATTTCAATTCGAAATTCTATACCTCTAAAAAAAACACCCGTTATATATGTATGTATAATGTACGCATGATTGAAAAAAGTATATAAAATTTGTGAAAAGGTATATTTTGTAGGTTCAGATGTTGAAGTTTATATATGAGCTGAAATAAATACTAAATCAAGTTGATTCTTGGTCAATCATTGAATTCAATTGAGTGTGTTCTAGAAGGGAACAAAACAGTTAGAGTTAGCTGGGACGAGTTGAGTTGCTATCGCTTGAAAGAAGCAAACTTGTTTTTGTTTGGATTAGCACAATTTCATTGGGTCGTGGGGTTAGTGGAAGACCGGAAGCCATCCAAGCAAATGCCAATCCAGCCAGATACGTTTTTATTATAGAAACGTTTAAACATTCGGACAACTGCAACCTCTATCTATCTACTCTTATTAAACGAGCAAAAATTGTTTATATATATATATATATATATATATATATATATATATATATATATATATATATATATATATATATTTGTATCTTAGTTCTATTTTGAAAACGACTCTACTGATTTTGATTAAACAAATTCTATTAACAAGTTTTGAGGATGAGAAAACGATCTGGCTAGGTCTGGACCTCGAAAAATTTCATCTTAATTGATCTTTTCTTAATTAAAGTAATTATTTATAGATGAAAATCTCAATAAAAAAGTTTGTTTACATTTTTTTTAAATTATCTTTTATTTTTTTAATTGGTTTTTTAATTTTAAAACCCACTAATACATTATACCAAATATTGTTATATATTAGAATTTGCCAATTTAATTGATTAAAATTCTTCTTATTAAAAAACACGGACTAAAAATATTATCGCAAGCTAGAAGATCAAATATAGTCGATAGTGGGGAACTAATCTCCGAAATCAAAGCCTATTTCATGTAAAAAAATGGCTTCAATAAAATTATTATTTATTTAATTAAAAAAAAAATTATACGTAATTTATTTATATACCTATATACACATAATCTGTAGACCACTAGAAATCAGGAAATGCAAAACTGGGTGCGGGGTGGGGATGGATGTGGAGTGTAAAGGAGGTGGGGGGTGAAGTTGTAGAGGGATCCGGAGGTGGGGCAAGGTGCGGGGTTTTGGGTGGGTGGGGTACAGTGGGGGAGGCGAGGTGCGTTGTTTCAGGAGGGGGGGGGGTCCAGGGGCGTTTACTATATATTTGTATTTTTTTAATTTGGTTACCGTCCATCGCTCGGTGCTCCAGGTACTAATACAATAAAATTACGACGTTTCGATCGACCTATTCTGCGATCGTTCTCAAATATGAGCACCCACTCCGATTTTAGATTGCTACTTGAGAACGATCGCATAATAAGTCGATCGAAACGTCATAGTTAAATTGTATTATTTATTCTTGTACAATAAATAATTATAATTAATTAATTATGTGTGATTTCACTAAAATTTCAAATTTTAATCAGTTTAATCACAAAAATAAAAGCTTCAACAGCCCAATTTAACTGATTAAACGTAATTTTCGTTTTTTTTTTTTCAAAAACTCTCCTACTTTCCACACAATACGTTTTAATTTTATAAAAAATAAACTGCAACGGATCGTTGCTAAACTTTATCCAAATTCATTTGAAATATTAATATGTTTATTCCTTTATATAAATCAGATATCACTTGCAATTTGCAGTTCATGTTGACTTAAATTCAAAAATAATGATCGATTCTCATTTAACAGTCGAGGAATAACAATTCTACATTGGATTTTTGACATTTCGGTTATTATTGGTAATCATTGCTTAAGACATGGAGGAATCGACTTAAAATCAAAAATAGCGATTGATTCTCATCTAATACTTGAGAAATAATAATTCTACCTTAGATTTTTGACCCTTCGTTTATTATTGGTAACCATTGCTGAAGACATGGAGGAATCGACTTAAAATCAAAAATAATGATCGATTCTTATCTAATACTAGAGGAATAACCTTATTGCATTTCATTTTTGATGTTTTGACTATTAATGGCAACCTCTACTGAAAACGTGGAAGAATCGACTTAAAATCAAAAAGAATTTAGTCTTTCTACTCTCAACTCAATGTGTTGATTATAAAGAAATTGTTTTTTCAGTGTAGCGAGACAAATACGGTCTCGTTTTACGTCCTAAAAAAATAGCTTTGCAGATATCAAGGAGAACAATTTTTGTTTGGATATATGGCATTGAAATCCTGGCTATATTTTGGCTCTGTGTCTTTATTTGGTCGTCATTAACAGTCTGGAATTAAACTCTTCATGTCGGAGGGGGATCCGTTCCAGGTTCACTTTCATCCCATATTATTTATTTTATCTAACTTCAATTCTTTCTTCAACAACGAACAATGGAATTGGATTTAGATTCGATTGTATCTACATGAATCTCTCCTCTCGGTTTGTTAGGAAGATATTCAAGTATGCCAGAGTTTGTTCATTTTGTCTACGCTCTATGAATGTTTAATTTTATTAAAAATACTTAAAAGAAGCAAATGTGTATACCGCGAATAACAAAAGACCTTTTGAACATTGCATTGTGTTTTCAAACCAGGTTTGACTTTTATTAACAATCTTGAAAATTGTCCGAATCTTAAGGTCATACATCCTGTCGGTTGTCTTATACTAAGGGCCGGTTGCATGACGCAAAGTAAATGCTTTTACCACTAACCAAGGTAGATGGTAAATGGAGGGGCTGGGATGGCCAATCAGATGACAGGAACTTTCAGTGCCGGTCATCTGATTGGCCATCCCAGCCCCTCCATTTACCTTCTACCTTGGTTAGTGGTAAAAAGCATTTACTTTGCGTCATGCAACCGGCCCTAAGAGAAGTAAAATATGGTTATTCCAAAGCCATTAACAATATTATTAAACAAAGGTACTTGAATATAATAGTAATGGAATTATTCACCTTTTGTATATTCAGCTTAATTATCAGAAATGAGGTAATCTTATATATAAAAGCCCTTGTCAGACAGTACCCGTGGCGCTGTCAGGTGAACATGTGGGAGAAAAAGCAACTAATATTCAATGACAGTTGCTAGATTGTCAAATTTTTCAAATAAAACATCTCTATTCTCTATATACATTATATATTTAATATCTCTATATATTAATATATTCCTCTATATAGCTTAGAATATTAGATTTACGGCGTGTCTCATTTGAAATTTTAGTAGACAAATTTATTAATTTTAAATATATTAATATAAATTTAATTTTTTGGAAATAATTCATACCGCGAAAATTAATTTTTTTTTTTGAATTTAAGAAAAATATAAATTCTTAAAATTTTAGTAGACAAATTAATTTTAAAATATATATATATTATATATATTTAATTTGTAATATAGGTTTTAATGAGATATGATTTAATGGGATAATGAGATTAATTCTTAATTTATTACTGCGCGGGTCATTTGAAATTTTAGTAGATAAATTAATTTTAAAATTATTATATATATGCAATTGGATGTTGATGAAAGCAGTCCACGGTGGTTGTAAAAATAAGACTATAGAGGTTTTATTATTTTACATTTATTTGTTTAACCGACGTTTCGGAGATTTATTCTCTCCTTCTTCAGGGTAACAAAAAGTCAATGAAAGTAGTTCAAAAAATAGTTACTTTCTGTCTCCTTTGACAATGCCAAAAAAACATTATAAAAATTCTTTTTCATCTCGAATAGAAAACAGTAAAAAGCAATTGATGATCCATATGTTAATGAGATATATATCTCATTAACATATGGATCATCAATTGCTTTTTACTGTTTTCTATTCGAGATGAAAAAGAATTTTTATAATGTTTTTTTGGCATTGTCAAAGGAGACAGAAAGTAACTATTTTTTGAACTACTTTCATTGACTTTTTGTTACCCTGAAGAAGGAGAGAATAAATCTCCGAAACGTCGGTTAAACAAATAAATGTAAAATAATAAAACCTCTATAGTCTTATTTTTTACAACCACCGTGGACTGCTTTCATCAACATCCAATTGCATATTTATACCAGTCCGTCTCCTAAAGAAAATCTCTATCAATTATTATATATAATTAATTTAGAGACATTTTTTAGATAAATTTAAATATTGAAATGTATTATTAAAAAAGAAATAGGTTTCCAACCGATCGGGAATTTCGAAAGAAATGGTTGCATGCTCTAATAAAGTATTTATAAAGCATTTAATGATATTTTTTCATCTTTCTTTGATCTATATTCATTATTCAAAAAAATATTTTTTCAAAACATATAATTACGGACAGCTAATAATCACATCTCGAGACGCTGCCCGCCAGGGCCACCAGCCCGGAGGGCCGAGCGGTGCCGCGCGTGCTGTAGGCACGCCAGGTACTGCTCGTAGCAAATAATACTCAAAACCCTTGTTCTAGACCAGGGGTAGGCAACTGACGCACAGTGGGAATTTTTGGCTCTAAAATTCTGAAACTTGTCACAGGGTGGTTTTTAATAGCACTGAGTCCATTTTTCATGTCATTTTGACCCAATTTTCTAAATTGACCCCTGGAGGGGAGGACCTCACCTGAAAATTTTCTCGTGTTTGGTATGAAAATATATGTTTTTTATCCTCCTGAATCCGTTTCTAACAATATTAAAAAAAAAAAAAACTTAATCAAAATATATGTATTGAAATCGTCATTTATGTTTTGTAGTGTTTTTTTTTTAAACTAAATTTAGAGAACATTTAGTACGTTGTTGCCCTCCTGGGGCAAATTTTGTAGGTCAACTTTTATAAAAACGAAACAAGTAGCACATTTGAATATTTAATTCTCACCTTCCAAAAAATCTGTGTAAAAATTGTTGTATGAACCATAATAGTAAGACGCAGGTCGTATGACACAACAGGCATTTTGAACATCACTGTAGCAACCGCACTATCACGGAGATCCACAAAGAGAGGCAGGGAGGTTGTCCTCTGCTTGATGCAAATAAACATATACACATATATATCAAGATGATATATCTGTATATATATTATTTATTTGTTTGAGACTATAGTTTCGAAGACTTGATCTTCATCATCAGTCTTTCTTCAATTATAAATGTTTTTCATGGAGTCAATATCATATGGATATTGAAAACTTGGTGTTCCTTCGTCACTGGAAAGCTAGGAACCAACAAAAAGCTTTTTGTTGGTTCCTAGCCCTCCAGCAGTGACGAAGGAACACCAAGTTTTCAATATCCATATGATATTGACTCCATGAAAAACATTTATAATTGAAAAAAGACTGATGATGAAGACCAAGTCTTCGAAACTATAGTCTCAAACAAATAAATAATATATATACAGATATATCATCTTGAGATATATGTGTATATGTTTGTTTGCATCAAGCAGAGGACAACCTCTTTGTTTCTCTTTGTGAATCAACAACTCTGCTACTCTCGGCAAAACAAAAACTTTTCAATTAAATCACGGAGATCGTCACCACATATAAAACTGGAAGCATCTTTGGATATTGCTTGACAAGATTCGAGTATCATTTTATCGTTTGTAGAATTTCATTTTTCGGACTTTTGGCGCCCTAAAAGGCCAAATATTCCCACTCTATGGAAGCCCGCCAAGGGAAGCTACTTCTAAATTTTTAAATAATTTTCTACAAATAAATATTCAATGAGAAATTATATCACAATGTGAACACGGTCTTTTTTACTTGAAATATTTATATTTTCAGAAAATTTTATTAAATAAATAATACTACATCATTTTGTCTTTACATTTATTTAAAATACTTGAGATTGAGAATATGATTGTTTTAAAACAGGGTTGTCCAACCTTTTGGCTTACACGGGCAGGATTTGAAATACCTAAAAACAAATGACTCGGGCCGCAAATAAAATATCCTAATTCTATTGATATTTTTCAATACAAAAAAAAAATGAGTTAATAATATGTAGAATAATAATATCCACCATGAAATATATATATTTGAGTTCCAAATTTTTATTATTAAGAAGTGAAAGAACTTACTTAGGGCCAGTTGTATGTCGGTTGACACTCTTAAACGTTGGCAAATGGTAAATGGCTGGGATGGCCAATCAGATAAAAGTGCCTGTCATCTGATTGGCAGGCACTTTCATCTGATTGGCTATCCCAGCCATTTACCATTTGCCAACGTTTAAAAAGAGTTTACCAACCGACATACAACTGGCCCTTAGGGAGAGGCGAAAACCGGGCGATTTTGCTACACTCAGATCGAGCGTAACGTGGTTATATGTATACAGGCTGCGAAGCAGTCTAATTCAGGTGTCTTAATATTCTTATATATCCTTGCTTCCCAAAGAGGGAGTTTTTTTTTACGGAGTGAGCTTGTTACCCTCACGTCCAACCCCTTTTAGCCGCCTTTTACGACAAGCAGAGGATACTATGGAACTATTCTACCCCCGGTCCATAGGGGTCTCCGTGTGCAATACTTTTTTTACAATTAACAGTTATTGGTAGAAAGTCGGGAAATTACAAAAAAAATTAATCATTTCTGAATCTGGGTTCATGGGGTCAAATTTATTAGAAATTCAAGGAATTCAAGTCTTGAAACGATCCGTTGCAGTTTGTTTTTTATGTACTTGTATTAAGTATACCATATTCCTATGAATATTTTGTGATTTTGTATAATACCTGTAATAATATAATACTAATAATACTAATAATATAGTATAACTAATCGAAAAAAAATTCTCTTTTGTTTCAGGTAAGAGCTTCATTTTCTAAACCACATCATCTTTTTTCTATCTGTAAGTTGTAATTTCTATCGAAATATTATTTATCAAAAACCAGATATATGAAAAAAAAATGAAAACCTCCTACATTTCGGTTAAAAATAAAATTGGTTTAATATTGTTTTATAATTAATTTTGGGGGGAAATTTTGAAAATAAACAATGTTAAAGATTGCCTACGAATTGAAATTACCTTGAATCAAAATTAAAAAAAAAATTCTAAAAATTTTTGATAAATTTTAGAAAAACTGATCTTTTCTATGATATCCATTGATAAAGGGAGAATTTCTTCCAAAACATTTGGATTTATAATAAATGTTTTGAGATTGTTTTATAAAAAAAAAAAATATGAGATCTTCATCGTCATAATCTCACTGGGGAAGTGAAAACCAACTACTAGCTCATGACAAATAAAATGTAGTAAAATTAAGAAATTTTAGGTAGTTCTTTCACAAATGCAAAAATTCAAGAAATCTTCGAAACTTGGAATATTAGTCATTAAAAGCATAATACACACACTGTTAAAATTTGAAAACGATTTACCACACCAAACATGAAATAATTGCAATTAAAAATGACATTTTTTACATATTGAGATTGGGAAAGGGTGGGAAAATGATCATTATTTTATTTTTTTTCATTGAAGGACTTTCACCATCTTGATGAAAAACTAATATTTGTTAGAATAATATATTCGGAGTAACTTAAAAAAAAAAAAATTGAAATTATTTACCACGTAGTTTTGATTAAAAAATAAAAAAATAAAACATATTTGGGTGATTATTTTTAGTGGAGGGCATATAAGATCAATAGCTTGGAAACGATCCGGCAAGTATGCATGTATTCATATAGACATTTCGTAGTGTGAGTGGTACAGCCAGGTTAAAAAAACATAACCTAAAATTTTACTTCCGTTACGAGACTAAAACTTTTTGTGTGGATTGTCGCAAAAGAACCTCCTTAAATTATAATTCTAAGCATACTACAGAGTCCAGGGAGCGTAGGCCTCTGGCCAGCAAGATGCCCCTCAAGGCTTGTTCTATTTCCCCTCTATTGGGTCACCCTATTTAGTAACAAAACATTCAAACATCTACGTCGCTAAAGAAGTTTCACTTCAAAAATTTGTATTTCTTTTTTTATACAAAAAACGATCAATAAATTATGATTTAAATATATTTTTTACTTTACCATACAGGGTATCGTCAAGTATTGCATGAAAAAAGTGTGTTTTCTTGCTTCTTTTTTTTGAAATATCTCAAAAACGGCTTAAACTATTTTGATTAAAAAAATTGAGCGAAACTAGGGGATTTCGCTCTACAAAAAAGCCATAATAAGTGAACATCGAAAAAATTATATTTTTCGAGATAATAATTGTTTTGTCAAAATGTCTGTTAGTCTGTGCGTTACCAAATTTCACACGTAGTTTTGATCCATTGAGATTAAGAGCTGATTAGATTTAGGTGCATATCGACCAAAAATTGGTGGAGGGGGGGTTAAAAATTAAAACTCTAGGCCATTTGAGCAAACTCAACCAAATTTTGTATACATAATCAGTGGACCCCCAGAAGTCTAAAAATGCAAAAACTAACCCCCCCTCCCCTACATGATTATAAATAATTTTATTAAATATTAAATTTAGGTGAGCGGCCAGGTTGTATGGTAAAGTCAAGTGGATGGCCACATCAGAACGTGTTAGCTTATTTTATCTACCTTTACGTAGTAAATCTCTAGGAGAAATAGGTCTCGGGAGTGGAAAAAGTTTAAAAATTCTTGATTTAAAGTAGTAGCAGCAGCAGCAGCTTGATGAAAAAAGAGGCAAACCTTTAATGAAGGTGGCTGGCCAGTCAGTATGCAAATTGTTTGAGCATAAGCCATCGGAAACGAGTTGCGTGGGCTTCTCTTGAGTGTTTGTTTCCTCTGCTTTTTCTGATCGAGCTGTTCAGATGACGCTCTAACCAGAGAGAGAGGCTGCTTGCTTGGTTGCTGGCTAATTCGGATGACGAGAGGAGGAGGCTGCCGTCTGACGGGACATACGGACAGACAGACAGACGGACAGACTGGTTGCTGGACTGGAATGCCAATTCTGACCGCCGCCTTTCAATAACTGCAATCGGAAATCAAAAAATTACTTCTTGGAAAACTGGTTGAGGATGGCTTTTTTTTTTTGTTCATTCAAACTCCCCCGGATCAATTTCTTTCTTAGGTAGAAAAATTATAAATTTATAAACGCATATGGGCAAACTGGACATTTGCTCAGAGCGGCGGATTTGGGAGGATCCATGCTCCTCTCCCTGGGTACATCTCTACTAGATCTTGAAAGCAACACCTCAAAATTATACTCATTTCATAAAGCAAAACAAAGCCATATATGCTTATTGAATAGTTTAAGTCTTAAAAACAATGAAGGAAATGTAATTTTCAAGTCTTCAATTAATACCAAGACTCTCTAGTCTAATTAATTTAAATTGGCAAAGATTTTTTTTATTATAGACAAAAGGATCAGTCGGGGTTCGAACCCGGGATCTTCGCATATGCGCTGCGATTCTTTTCATAAGGCCAAATACCTCGTCGCATTGACACCGTAATGGGTTTTAAAATAATCATGTAAATTTACCAATTTTTTAATAGATTCTATTTGTCATGAACTAATATACCGGGTGAGTTTTTTATCTTGAGAACTCAGTCTTATAACTCAAAAACAAAATTTTTTTGGTGAATTATTGTATGATTTTAAAATTTCTAACGATTCGAAAATACTAATTTTTAAGGAAACTCTTTTGTGTTCCGAAATGCGTGTGTTTAAATTTCGTTCTGTTTTTCCTATATTATAGGTCGAATCACATTCTCCACATGTTATGGAATAGACACCTTTTTTGTCCATTTTTTGAATTTTGTCTTTCTTATTAATGCTAACGAGCTTTTCGAAGCTCGGCCCTCCGAGCTGATAGCCCTGGCGGGCGGCGTCTCGGTCCAAAAATTTTATTCCTCTTAAAAAACCACACTCCAAATGTATACTTGTAAACTCCCGAAAATACATAGTCTCTTAAAAGTTTCGCCTCATTTTCCTCCTGACACAGCTACAGAAATGAGGCTCTAGATATGAATCTGGAAGTATTTTTTTTATATAATCTACAGCATTGTGATATTTTTTGTGTGGAAATAGATTTATTTAAATAAGTGGTATCGTGTGAGGAGGAGAATTATATTATATCATTTTTTTTTAAATTTGGGATCGATAATCGATATAAGGCCCCAAATATTTAAAAGAGATCAGGTGTTGTTTGTATGACAGCCTGCTCCATCCAGCATTGTCATGAGAAACTCATATGGGCATGCGTGTCTTAAGTCGTTTAATTTTGTAAAAATCAAAAAATAAAAATAACAAAATTTAGTATTTTTTAAAATTTCATAAAAAAGTGGCAAATTATTAAAAAATAATCTAGACATAATATATAAATCAAATAAGATGTGATTGATTTATTTTTCTGTGTGCAAAGAAAAGCGAATTGAATATTTAATTTTTAAGTGGTGAAGGGGGGGGGCAATAATTATCAATAGTATTTAGATGTTTCTGAAAATCAATTGAGTCTTTCATTTCGAAATTCGAGTCCAAATTATGATTATATTTCAAATTTGCCGCAAATATACCGATGGTAGCTCTCTCTGGCAGCAATTACGTCTAAGCGTTGTGACAAATTAATCTAGACGAATATATATAGTATATACATCAGATCCCAATGTTCTAGAGGATTTGAAAATAGTTTCATATCCTAAAGTTTTGAATTTTAATTTTAAAGTTTCCGAAATTTTTCCATAGTATGGGATTATTAATTTTGGTTTTGATTCTGGCTCGGACAGTTGGGAATAAATCAGATTCAGAGTTGACTTTTCAATTTTCTTTTTTAATAGTTTGTCAATAAGGGTTCTCTCGTAACCGTTTTTAGCGGCTATTTGTTTTATTATTTCTAATTCTTTATTGAAATTTGTTTTATCTAAAGGGATGTTGGTTAATCTATGAATCATTGAGTGGAATCCTGCTAATTTGTGTGTGATAGGTCTGCAGGAATTATTATTTATAGCTGTGTCTGTGGTCGTGGGTTTCCTAAATATTCCAAAAGTATGTTTTTTATTTGAAATTTTGATTTCTACATCTAAATAATTTAGTGTTTTATCTTTTTCGATTTCGCTGGTAAATTTAATTTTGTCATGGATAGAATTTATATTGTTGATAAAATCACCCAGAACGCGCTTTGTACCAGTCCAGAGTAAAATAATATCATCTACATACCGGTAGTAATAGTGAATGTATTTGAAATATTTGCATTCTACTTTAAGAAATTTTGTTTCAAAATTGTCTAAAAATACTTCCGCGAGTAAGGGTGATATATTGTCCCCTTCAATATATAAAAATTCTGCTACTCTCGGCAAAAAAACTTTCAATCCAATTATTTTACATTAATTAATGTATACATTGTATTTGAGCTTCGACTTCGGAGATTACTTCCCCACTATCGAATGACATTGGTCTTCTTGAGCTTGCCAACATCTTTTTAGTTCTTGTCAGAAAATAATAATAAAATTCAATTCATAAATAGAGAAATTATCTCGAAACGTTTGCGGGTTTCAAATGAACGTTTTAAGATGTTTTTTTATAAAAGATTTTATTTATAATAATTTCGATTATTTGCTCATAAGAATTGGAGTTTTACGTAATTTCGTCATTGATCATATCATCAGAATTTGACCAAATTAATATGGGACCACCCCTAAGGTACCACCCTTCCCAATAAAAAAAGAATAATCGAAATTGGTCTACTTGTCAAACAGTTCTCGCTGAACATACATAAAATAAATAAATAAATAAATAGTTAGGTATCTTGACTACTTTGGGGCTATACTTATTCAAATGCAGAAAGAATCATTAAAATCGGTTCATAAACAAAGAAGTTATGTGCGAACATACATATCAAAAAATGTCCAATATCAATGAAAAAAAAAAAAAAAAAACGGAACCAATCGGAAACTATACTGAAACCAAATCCAAAAAAAATCATCAAAATCGGTTCACAATTGGCGAAGATATCAGGTAACATAGACACACAAAAAAAAAAAAATCATTCGAATTGATAACCTCCTCCTTTTTTGAAGTCGGTTAAAAATCGGAAAAATTCAAAAGAGGCTTAGACTAAATATATACTTCTAGTTTTATAATTCCAATCAAAAGCATAGGGTACTTCTTCCCCCCTCCCACCACCCCCTCCCCTGGCCTAGAAACTAAGCTTAGTGTCACCCTATATCTCTATGACGTATTACTCCGTTTATTTTCTTTAATACTTTTTATTTACAATATATATATTAATATACTTTAAAAAAAGGGGTTTGTTATTTTTATTTTTTTCTTCATCTTTTAATCACTCCCATATGGACCGCAAAACACATGGCGCCCGTCCGCGAGGTTCAGATCTTCTCACTGGTTCGTTTTTAAAATTCATGATTTAGTCATAAAAAAAAAATCGTATCGTATAAATATATATAAAAAACGAAAAAGAAAAGGGCTGTTCACCCATGTTCTAATCCATTATTTATGGTGATTGAAAATTTCCATTTCTCCCGAAAGTTATTAATAAAACAAATCTCAGGGGTGAAAAAAAATCCCTTTCTATGGCCATCCATCACCAAGCCCAATTTATATTATCACGATGAAATATGGCGTTAGGGTTCCGAGTTGTCGACACTTTAGGCCAATTTCGGATAAAGATCTAAAGAGATACTTGAATTCTTTGTTTTCAAAGATTATCTTCTATATTTTATCGAAAAAATAATTGAATAAATTTGAATTAATGAAAAAAATCCATCCCTTAAAAAATATCAGGGACAGAAGCGCAGGTACTTAATCAAATGCTAGGTTTCGAAACCGAATCTCACTCCATTCAGCAATTTTCATCAATATATAATAGTTTTGGGATTCTATATCTCTATGTTCACCGACCCCCAGGTTAAACTGCTTAACCGATTGACTTTAAATTTATAACATTGACTCCTGGATGGTCAAGTAACCGGTGTGTGTGATTCATAAAAAGTGAACTTTTAGTTCCAGAAGGAACTTTAGCATTTTTTTTGCTATTTTTATTTCAAATTCTAATAAGTCTAGGTACTCCAATTGATTTTTTCTACAAATTTAAATTTTAACCTTTTTATACCCACAAACAGTTTAATATAATTTATAAATTAGGTTATCAATTCATCGGAATATTTTTACTTTACCATAAAGGGTATGGTCAAGTATTGTAAAAAAAGTGTTTTTTTTTCCTTCTTTTTTTCGAAATATCTCAAAAACGACTGAATCTATTTTGATTAAAAATATTGAACGAAACCATGACATTTCGGTCTACAAAAAAGCCCTAATAAGTGAACATCGAAAAAATTATATTTTTCGAGATAATAATTGTTTTGTCAAAATGTCTGTTAGTTAGTTAGTCTGGTTGTTAGTTAGTCTGTGCGTTACCAAATTTTTGTGGACGAGCTAGCTCAAAAACTAGTTTGAATATCAAAACCAAATTTCACAGTTAGTTTTGGTTCATTGAGATTAAGAGGTGATTAGATTTTGGTGTATATGGACCCAAAATTAAGGAGGGTGGAGGGGGGGTTAAAAATTGAAAATCTAGGGCATTTGAGCAAAACTCAACCAAATTTTGTATACATAATCAGTGGGACCCCAGAATTCCAAAAATGGAAAAATTAAGCCTCCGAAATGGGGTGGGGGATCAAAAAAATAAAATTTAGGCCCTTGTACCAAACTCAACCAAATTTTGTATATATAATCTCACTGGGACCCCAGAAGTCTAAAAATGCAAAAACTAACCGTCCAAAATGGAGTATTGGATTTTATGGGGTTTAATGACAATAAATAAAGTAAAGAAAATCTAATTTAATGAGGGAGGAAAAAATAAAATTTTCTTATTGAATATTAAAAAAACACTAGGTAGGTACGTGTAAATTTTATGAATTTTTTTTTTAATTAAACCATATTGAGGGAAATTAGAGAATTGTTTTACATTTATAATTTCGTCTATAAAGAGTAAATAATGTGAAGGAATTTAACGACGTTTCGATTCCACTTAGTCATCCCACGCATCGTCTACAAAGTCAACAAATAAACAATGCCATCTATGCTTTAATAGCTAAGAATGTTTACCAAGCCTTTTCAAATTAAAATTTTCCAAAGTTTATTCAACAGGTATAAAATTTTGATCACAAGTTTTTCAAAGACTCTTTTTTCTTTAATATTTCACGATTGGATTAAATAATATATACCTATTTTGACTTTCGAGATAGCTTTTAATAAATATAATCGAATGTGTAGTAAAAATTAATTGAAATCATAAAATCAAGAGCATCTTGACATTTTTAATCTAGTACATATTCAGCACAGCATATATAGTAGGTATATTCCATATAGGTATTATTAAAAGATATCAATTGATTAAGATTATGAACAATAAAATCAATATCTAGCGAATTACGATTAATACATTTTTCACATTTTTTTTTCTTAAACTAATCCCTAAAATAAATAAATCATTCAATAAATTAATAAATTTCTCAAATATAATAAAACCAGGTGCGAAGCCCGCTCCCTGGACTTGTTAATGTTTACAATTTTTATTTACTTACAGAGAGTTTTCATGTAAATTCCAATTAATTCAATAAATAATAAATAAGTGCCTGGAGCACCGAGCGATGCTCGGTAACTTTTTGCTTCTAAATAGCTTAAGTTTCAAATTTCAAGGCTCTGCGACTTTCCGAAGACGAGATATGAACGATTAAAATATTTATTTTCCGACATGACTAATTTACACCCCTTCCTTTATTTTGACCCTTTTAAATCCTGAAGAAGGAGGTACGATCCTTCGAATTGTCGGATTTTTTAAGAGAATAAAATTGATATTCTATTAAATTATTTTATAGAAAAATACCTTTATTTAATTAAATTGGCAAATTCTAATATATAATAACATTTGTAATGATCTATTAGTGCAATTTAAAATAAAAAAACCAATTAATTTTATTAAAAATAAATTGAAAGAAATGTAATTATAAATTTTTATTCCAGACAACCACCTGTGAATAATTATTTCAATTAACAAAAAACCCATCAAAAACAACTTAGCCGAAGATGAGACCTTGATAGATCGAATTGTCAACACAAAAACCCGCCTAACCCGTGAATTTCATCCAAATCGTTAGAGCCCTTTTTCGACAAACCGATTCTAAATATATATATACAAGAATTGCTCGTTTAATATAATAAAGATAAGATACATTTACCTTGCTTTTTTTGCTTTTCATGTAGGGGTAATAGCGACCTATGGAAAAATATTTTGGGGTAATAGCTAAAAAGTTCCCCGACCTCTGCCCTAGTGGGTTTTAGAATAATAATTTTAATAAATTTTATTTGTCATGAACTATTATATAGTTGGTTTTAAAATTACAAAAATCACTTCGACGTCATCGCTCAAGCCAATTATAATAAGTATAGATAGATAGATGATAGATATGAATACGTAAATGGCTATTCTTACCTTAATAATGCTGTGAATCTTATCTGTAGCGACCCCTGGCCGTAGTATGGTCTCTAGTACAGCAGACACCCTCTCACGCCACTGTTCACGAGTCAACTGAAAAGAAATAAATAAAATTTAAGTATATATATGAATAAATTCCCGTTAGTTTTTCGCTTTCTTATCATTATCGGATGGCTATTTTTTTTATTAAAAAAAAAATTATATTAAAAGAACAATATTATCATCTTCAATGAATTCTCTTATTTTCTACAGACTTATGGGTGGCTTGTCAAATACAGATTGTATTATAAAACAGTATTTGGAACACCGAGCGTTGCTCTGTAATTTTTTACTTTAGTTCAAAGTGAAATATCTGGGGGCACGGGGGGCAGTGTCCCAGCCAAGTTCGATTCGAGCGGGGATGTGTGCACTGCCAGACTACCCTTTACAGGAAACAACTCAAGCCATTTTGACGCCTCTGTAACTTCGTAATGGAAACCTCTATATGACTGAAATTTTTTTCCACAACACTGGTCCATAAGCTTAACTAAATTACAAAATTTCATATTTCTACTGTTTATACCATCCATGTTACAAGAAGCCAAAGATAGGCTTTTTCGTCACTGACTGACTCACTCATCAAAATTCGAAATCGAAACTTTCCCTTCTTCAGGACCTAAAATGAAGGGGTGAAATTTATAGACTTAATTAACATATACTAAAAATTCAATGAACCTAGAATGCTGAAATTTGGCATACTGGTATAGCTTGACACATTAATAAAGGAGGAAATTGAAAAATCGAAACTTTTCCTTCTTCAAGGCCCGAAATGAAGGGGTGAAAGTTAAGGCTTAATTAACATAAACTAAAAATTCAATGAACCTAGAATGCTGAAATTTGGCATACTGGTAAAGCTTGACACATTAATAAAGTACGAAATTGAAAAATCGATACTTTTCCTTCTTCAGGGCCCGAAATGAAGGGGTTAAATTTATATGATAAATCCAACTTCAAAAAGAAGTGAAATCTCAATAAAAACACTTGTGTAAAAAAGGCCAAGTTCGATTAATAAAATCCGTTTGCCAAAAAAAGTAGTGAGATCTAATGTGCTGCCATGTTCAACATCATCAATTTATTAAATGAGTCGAGAATATATTAGTAACTTCAATTAAAACGCATGCTTTTTATTTCACATGTCCCTCTATATTTTTTATTGATTTCACATTTTTAGTTGAAATTGTTTTCCTAAAACTTGGCTTTTACGCATTATTATGTATATCACGAATTACTAGTTACCATATCATGAGATCTTAATAAGAGGGGAGTGGTGGAGGCCCTATCAAACAATAATAATAATAATTTAATGCGTAAAAGCCAAGTTTTAGGAAAATAATTTCAACTAAAAATGTGAAATCAATAAAAAATATAGAGGGACATGTGAAATGAAAAACATGCGTTTTAATTGAAGTTACTAATATATTCTCGACTCATTTAATAAATTGATGATGTTGAACTTGGCAGCACATTAGATCTCACTACTTTTTTTGGCAAACGGATTTTATTAATCGAGCTTGCCCTTTTTTTACACAAGTGTTTTTGTTGAGATTAATATTATTTTTAATAATTTAATATTCAATAAAAAATACCTCCAATTAATCAAATTGGCAAATTTTAATATATAATAATATTTGTATTGATCTTTTTATGGAATTTAAAATTGAAAAGACAATTAATTATTAAAAGGAATTATACATTTTTATCGAGACAACCACCTGTGAATAATTATTTCAATTAACAAAAGAGATAATAAATAATGAACTTCTCCTCAGTGAAGAGTCATGCTAATAATCATCTTGTATTTTATTTTTATGATACCTACCTAGAATTTTATAATTAATTATTTATTATTTAATTAATTAAAGATATTTTTCTATAAATTAATTTATTAGAATATATCAATTTAATCTAGAAAGAATTTAATTTTAGGACAGAATCTAAGATTTTAATAGAAATATTATTAAATTTCGATATCAGAGGGGATTCATCCCCCCAGGAGTCGAACCTGAGAACCAACTTGCTTTCCGGGCAGTTAGCTCACACCCTCGAGACACCCTGGGGGGATGAATCCCCTCTGATATCACAATTAATAATATTTCTATTAAAATCTTAGATTCTGTCCTAAAAATTAAATTCTTTCTAGTTTAAAATTGATTTGTTAATCTGAACCCGAGCTCATTTTTGAAAAACATTCCAACTCTTTTCAAAAAAAGATGCTCAAATCTTTACTTTTATATCAATTTAATGCTCTTAAAAAATCCGTCAATTCGAAGGGTCATGCCTCTTTCTTCAGGATTTAAAAGGGTCATCGAATGAACCTCGGTGTATATTAATATTATTTTTAATTGCAATTACATTCAAAACTTTGTGCCCAGTGGTATGTCTTGATGATGGCCATAGCTGATGTAAATATTGGTAAAAATATAAATTAAATTTTATTTTATTTTGGGCTGCCAATAAAAATCGACCTTTTTACTTTTATATAGAATTAAAAATAATATCAATATATCGCTTTTAACTTAAGCAAAAAATTACCGAGCATCATATCATATGTGTAGTAAAAATTAATTGAAATCATAAAAATCAAGAGCATCTTGAAATGTTTAATCTAGTACTTATTCAGCACAGTATAGGTATATATATAATATTAAAAGATATCAATTGATTGAGATAATGAATAATAAAATCAAAATCTAGCGGATTAGAATTAATAAATGTTTCACATTTTTTTCTTAAACTAATCCTGAAATATGGTAAATCATTCAATAAATTAATAAATTCATTTGAAATAATACTTAAATAAAATCAAAAGTAGAATTATAAAAAAAAGAGAAATTTATATCGTTTTAAATTATATATAATTAAACCGATTTAATAATATATTATTAAACAACTTCCTCCGCTTAACTAAGTTAGTGTTGAAATTAATGTTTTTATATTAGCATCAACTTTTAATTGCCTATTGTAAATTATGATACTTATTAATGTTTTATATCATGAATCAAAGTTTCACTGCACTAGAAATTTCAATTATTTATTAATAATTATAGTAATAATAATAATAATAGAATATCTCAAAAATAGTTGCCCAAAATCACAATAAGAGATGATTGTATTCACAGTATAGATAGTTAATAAATACATGTAATTGAATAGGTAATTTTGACAGTGTATTCCTATAATGATATGGATAACCGCTAAGCAGGTTTTTTTTGAAATTCGAATCCTAAATGTGTTGTGTGTTTTTTTTAAGGTTTAGCATTCGATTTTGGTATTTAGGTCTATTTTTAAAATATTTTCCGAGAGTTTTTTCATTTTTTCAAAATTTGACCCCTAAACCGAAAATGGGGGATTTTTGATTTTGAGGTTTTAAATACAAAAGTCTTCGTATGTTCTATGTTTAGGGATAGGGTTGGTCGGGGATAGCGGAGGGAAGAGGTCCAGGGGGGAGGGGGCGAAGCCTCTTGGATATATATATATATATATATTAGGATGGGTCAAAAAATCCATTTTTTTTTTACAAGTGACACGGAAAAATGGGTTGGTAGACACATAAAAAACACTTGAAAAATATTTCGAAGTTTCTCAGTTGATAAAAATTAAAATTCGTATAAATGTTCTCAAAACTTATAAATTAAATTGAAATTTTTCGAATATCTGATCAAAAACCCTTAAAATCTTTACACATGAAAGTTTGATGATGAATATCCTTTGAACGCTTAATTTAATCGCCAAAACATAAGACACCCTTTTTATAGAGCAGTTAATTTCCTATAAAAATTTGTATTGCGAATTTTATAATAGCCATTTATTGTCGAGTTATAAAATTCATAAACAAAAATGAAATTTATCTTAAAATAATCAAATTTAAATCTTCAATATCTTTCAAATGGTGAGGTTTATGGAAAAAATATAAGATACCTTTTTTGTAGAGCATTAAATTTCCTACGAAATTTTTCAAGAACATTTTTCTGTACAATCAATTAATGATGAGGTATGATTTTTTTCTATTGGACTGAGAAAAAAATAAGAAGCTGCGATGCGGAGGATCTTCCTATTAAAATTAAGAGCTCATATTTAGAAATAATTTTTTTAAGGTGTCTAGCAACCCATTTTTCCGTGTCACTTGTAAAAAAAAATAATGGATTTTTTTGACCCACCCTAATATATATAAATAGTAAGAGGCCCATGGGTTCCGTAGTCTTTACCTGAGGACCCTATGAATTCGCTCTTGGCGCGAGATCGATCCAATACTTTATATGCTTCGTATTGGATAAAGTAAAAATAGAGAAATGGCTTGCCCCTTTTTTTTCCAGGGTAGACATACCCTTTACTGATCTGCCAATTCAGTTGTCTATATAGCAGGGGCTCCCAATATACGCGAGCGTGACTAATAATAAAATAATTTCTAATAAAATAGTCTCATAATTAAAAAGAGATATTTTTAATTGACAATGGGCCCAAAATTAAGAAGAGGGGGTTCTTCCGTAAATATCTAGTCATGCTGATCAGTTGATATGATATTTCCTTGAAAAGAGAACAAACGTTTTAGTCTAAAAGCTATACTGATCATTTTGGAAGCTGATTTCAGAACCCAAATAACATATCCCATACTGTAGTATGATCAGCTCACACCCCGAAAGTCAAATTGTTACTCGCCAAAACGAGTCGTTTTTAGGGATAATCGACCCCTGTGAAAATGTCCAAAAATACCTTAAAATCACCTCATTGATTACATATAACTCCTAAACTGTTTACTCTACGTTAAATTCGATTAGAAGCAAAATTGTAGAGGATATAATTTTTGACAGTTTTACTTATAAAAAATTTGAAAATAACCACCCAAAATGGGGGGAGGGGGCCTAGCCCTTTCGGCCAAACTCAACCAAAAATCGTATACATATTATATGGACCCCTAGAAGGCTAGAACTGCAAAATCTAACCACCAAAAATGGGAGGGGGGTCAAAAATGAAATTCTAGGTCCTTGTACCAAAATTAACGTAGTTTTTGCATTTCTAGCCTTCTGGGGATCCACAAAATATGTAAACGAAATTTGGTTGAGTTTGGTCGAAAGGGTTATAATTTTCATTTTTAACCCTCCCCCACCCCCATTATGGGTGGTTGTTTTCAATTTTTTTTATATAAAATGTTAAAAATTACATTCTCTACAATTTTTCTTCTAATGGAATTTGTCGTAGAGTGAACAGTTTAGGAGTTATAATCATTAACCGGATACTGACTGAGCGAGCAGCTTCGCGAGGCTGCCTCGGACGTTTACCGCAGAACCGTCCTGAGTGACCCGAGGCGGCTTTGAGCATTCACAAAAACTGACAACTGATGGATCGGGCCGAGGCAGCCTCAGACGATGCAACGGGCACTTTTGCCTTGGGCGAAGCACGTACTGACCGACCAGGCATTTGCCTCAAGGGGCTGGCCTCGCGAGGCAAATCCTCAGTCAGAATCCGTCTATTTAGGTGATTTTACGGTATTTTTGACATATTCAGGGGTCGATTAGCTCTAAAAACGACTCGATATGGCGAGTAAGTAAGAATTTGACTGATCACACTACAGTATGGGATATGTTATTTGGGTTCTGAAATCACTTTCCAAAATGGTCAGTAGCTCTCGTTCTATTTATACTTTTCCCGTTCACACACAATGTCATTCGTCCAACCGCCCTATAACCTACAAATAAGAATTAGTTCCAACACAGAATGCTTATTCAAATAGTTGTTCGCCTTCGATATTTTTTTCTGTGAAAAAGGCCTCCTGGGTCTTTTATTTAAAGGTTCGGAGGCTCACCTTTGACCCGGCATCACTTAACTTGAAGTGTTTTTGCAATTCCACCTCTGGACCTGGGACCACCTCTAACACCCATACGGTTCTTTCAATTTAGCTCCCGCCCCATTTTGCTTCCACTAATTTCGCTTACTGACTGATTTTTCCTCGAAGGATGCAAAGGAAAAACCAACTCAATCACCAATTGATTTAATGAAAAATCCTAGATTTGTATTCTTTGATTAATTAAATTAAGTACCTGGAAGACCGAGCGATGCTCGGTAATTTTTTGATCCGTTTAAAATCGATATAAATATTAATAACATGTTAATTTTAAATTCAGGTAAAGAGGTCGATTTTTGTTTGCAGCCAAAATAAAATAAAATTGAAATAAAACTTAATTTATATTTTTACCAACGTTTACACCCGCTAGGGCCATCATCAAGACGTATCACTGGCCACAAAGTTTTGAATGTAATTGCAATTAAAAATAATATTAATATACACCGAGAGGTTCTTTCGTTGACCCTTTTAAATCCTGAAGAAGGAGGCACGATCCTTCGAATTGTCGGATTTTTTAAAGAGAATGAAATTGATATATTCTAATAAATTATTTTATAGAAAAATACCTTTAATTAATTAAATTGGCAAATTCTAATATATAATAATATTTGTAATGATCTATTAGTGGAATTTAAAATTAAAAAATCAATTATTTATTAAAAAGAAAATTGAATAAAAATGTAATTATACATTTTTATCGAGACAGCCACCCGTGAATAATTATTTCAATTAATAAAAAATCCATCCAAAAAACAACTTAGCCGAAGATGAGACCGTGACAGATCGAATTGTCAACCCAAAAAACTCCTATCCAGTGAATTTAATCCAGATCGTAGAAATGTATATATACAAGAATTGCTCGTTTAATATAATAAGATTAGAAAAAAATCATACTATTAATTAGTAATGATGCTGTTGAAACTTTTACTTTTATGATTAAATTGATTAAAATTTGAATTTTTAGTGAAATCACACATAATTAATTATAATTATTTATTGAACAAGAATAAATAATACATACAATACAACTACGGCGTTTCGAGCGATTCCGCGACATTTCAGCCCCCGACAAAATATCCTTCAGACAAAATAGCCCTTCCCCTCGTGAATCTTATGAGTAATGCAAATCGACTCCGGTTCGGTTAATATATATTAACCGAACCTCCGAAAGTTTAGCAACTGCCAGGCGGGGTGGTGTTTCGGGCTCCCATTTTTTCTAATCAAACACACATTGAAAACCGAACAGCCAATCGTCGGGCGGGTGTGCTTGGGGCGCTATATTTTCGCCCAATATTATAATAATTAATAACGATAATGATTAACAACACTTTTAACAAACAATCAATAATTGTGTAATGTAAACATAGACGATAAATAAGTAAATATAGATGATAAATACTATATTATAGATAGTAAAAATAATAAATTGTTAGCTAGAAAATCTAACGACAGACACCAGCACTTTCAAACGGCTAATTAGCCGCCAAAATATGAAAGTCTGTTTATATTATTCAAAACTATGATTATAAGCTTCTCACTTAATCTATTTTGTATTCTCCCTTATACTGGGGAATATTTTGTGAGAAGATATTTTGTCGGGGGATATTTTGCCTGAAGGATATTTTGCCGGGGGATATTTTGTTCGGGGATATTTTGTCGGGGGATGTTTTGTCGGGGATATTTTGTCGCGGTACCGTTTCGAGCGATTTATTCTGCGATATCTATACTCTCTTTCTACGATTCAGACATTTGTAAACAGGAATAAGCAATTATTGGATAAAAAATACTTGGTAGGTTTCACATTAAGATATAAAAATAAAACAAATTTATTTTTGGAGAGTCTTTAATCTCGATATATATATTTCCGGTGACTAACCCATCTTCAGAAGCAACAGAAAGTAACTGTAAAAAATGTTTCACCAAGTATCAACACCAAATTCCTTAAAAACTAAGGAATAAGCAAGCAAAATTTTTTGAATGAATTCACCACTCATCCGGGCTTTTACCGCCGAGAGAGCCTAGTTATAACATTTCTGTTTTTTAATGTGTTCATAATGAGGGAGGAATGATTATATCATTTATTTTTATTATTAGTTATTTTTCCATCTTTCATAAAAACAAACTCTTAAAAGCGGGGGATGAAATCTCTTAATGATCTTCCTTAATGATCTGTTGAAATAAGAAATAAGGGCCTCACAAACGAACCCTATTTCTTTTTTTTTTAGCAATTAATATCAAACTATTTGCTTAATGGATCTTCTCATTTCCTTTTTTAAATTAAAAAATTCAAAGTAATTTCCGGATTATGAAAAAAATGTTATCATTCATGATCTTGTTTGCTGTTAAAATTATTAGATTAGTTATTTCTTCTTTTTTTTGGTGTATTTTAATGATTATTCTAATTTGGATTCCTTTAAAAAATAAACTGATGTGGCCATCCACATGAATTTACCATACGCCTGGCCCCTCTCTCTTATATTTAATATTTAATCAAATAATTTATAATCATTTAGGGGTAGGGTCAAAAAATAAAAATCTAGGCCCTTGGATCAAACACAACCAAATATTGTATACATAATCATCATCTTCTGGGAGCCTACTGATTATGTATATAAAATTTGGTTGAGTTGAAAGACCTAGATTTTCATTTTTTGACCCTACTCCCTCGCCCTTATTTTGGGCCGTTAGTTTTTGCATTTTTAGTCTGTCGGGGGCCCACTGATAATGTATACAAATTTGGTTGAGTTTGGTCCAAGGGCCTCCTGGATTTTTATTTTTTGACCCCCCCCCTCCCCCTTTGGCCCCAGAAAAATAATAATAATCTTTTCTTCATTATAAGTTCATTTTATAGTATAGGTATTTCATTTTTCTTGTTTCTTTATTTTGAAAATCTTATAATTTTAATTTTTACCCCCTCCCTTAATTTTTGGCTCTAACCAAAATCTAATCAGTTAATCTCAATTCACCAGAACTATATGTGAAATTTGGTTTTGATATTCACACTAGTTTTTGAGCTAGTGGGTTCACAAAAATTACTAGGTACTAACCGAGGGGTAATCCGCGATTGGAAGTAGGTGTACTCTTCTTTGGAAGTATTTTGGAATTACTTGAAAATATCTGAAAGTACTTGGAAATATTTGGAAGTACTTGGAAATACACACCAAATTCTAAAAACTACTTGGAAATATTTCGAAGTACCTACAAATGGAAGTAGGTGAACAGCATATTAGGTCGCGGTTCTCCCTCGGTACTAACTAACGTCCTAACAGACATTTTTATAAAACAGTTTATTATCTCGAAAAATATAATTTTTTCGATGATCACTTATTAGGGCTTTTTTGTAGACCGAAAATGCCATTGTTATGCCCAATTTTTTGAATAAAAATAGTTTCAGCCGTTTTGGAGATATTTCGAAAAAACGCAGCAAAAAAAAAACACTTTTTTCATGCACGATTACAATACTTGACCATACCTTGTATGGTAGAGTAAAAAAAAAGAATACTAATTCGAAAGTATTTTGCCCCCTCCCCCCTACCATCTTACAAAAAAGGAGCCGAAAATCGGTTTTGGCTCAAAACAAAAAAAGTAAAACTTCTAAAGCCTTGTTTGTGCGCACTCTTAAATGAAAACGCCTATCGAATATTTTATTCCAATTTTTGTTTTATTATTTAGTTATCATGCTCAGAAAAAATTCTCGAAACATATCATTCAGTGAAGATTTATTAAAAGTAAAAAAAAAAAAAAATTCACACACGCATACATGATTATAACATTTATTATATATCACTTCCTGGGCGTATTTACTATGTGAGAAAGTAAAAAAAAAAATCTAAATTCCATGTGCGTGTGTTTGTTTTTCGCTTTCATTAAATAAAACAAGCCAAGGAAGAAATGCAAGAAACACTTGTACATAATTATAATGAAGATCATTTATAGTTGAATGTGGTACAAATAAAAATAAATAAATAAATTGAATTGATTTTGATGAGGCAGTCCAAGGTTCAAAAAATAGAGAAAATTACTTTATCTACCTTTTTATTCAAAGCAGACGTTTCGGTGGTTTCTTCCCTCATTCCATAGGGTTTTGAAAGGTCAGTGAAGGAATTATAACTTGACACTCCCTTCCTCTCCCAAGCGTAGTAACAATAATGTAAAATTTTTCATTATCAGCAGAAATTTAGTCTATTTTTTGAACTCTAGACTGCCTCATCAAAATCAATTCAATTCGTTTACTAGTCCGTCTCCAAAAATTTCAAATAAATAAATAATATTAATAGTATGATTAAAATTGTGGGTGGGGGACCAGGGGCGTAGCCCCCTGTTTAGCAAGAGAGCCGCCTAAGAGCGGGCCTTGCATTTAGTATAATATATTATTATTACACGCTTTATATTAGCTTCACCTGTATGTATTTATCTATGAATGTATCAATGTGACTTTATGTTCTGTTAAATCCCGTGAACATTTCTCTATAAAAATAATTGTCAACCTACTCAATTCAAATGAAATAATTTAAAAATAATTTTTATAAAAAAAATAAAACCGACTTCAAAAAAATTAAATACAACAAATAAAATAATAACAACTTAAAAATAAAATAAAATCCACTAAAAAGGTATAAAATAATAATCTTATTTAGTTACAACTAAACGACGAAATATTAACATGAAATTACTTTTTGAAGTCGGTGCCATACAAACTATACCTATAAGCGAGCGTACCCGCCAAACGTACTAAGTAAGATCCGTCGAGTGCGATTCATAAAATGTATATGTTTGGCACCGACTTCAAAAAGTAATTTCATGTTAATATTTCGTATTTTAGTTGTAACTATTTTATATTTTTTAGTGTATTTTATTTTATTTTTAATTACTATTATTTTATTTGTTGAATTTAATTTTTTTGATGTCGGTTTTATATTTTTTTATAAAAATTATTTTTATTTTTCTTTTTTAGTGATGTTATTAATAGTGACTTAAGATATACCTTGTACGTATCCCGTAAGAGAAAGTGTCGGGCGAATGAATCAGAAAATGATAATAAAATTCATTTCATAAATATAGAAATTCTCTCGAAACGTTTGCGGTTTTAAATGAATGTTTTAAGATTTTTTATAAAAGATTTTATTTATTATAATTTCGATTATTTGGTCATAAGAATTGGAGATTTAAGTTATTTCGTCATTGATCATATCTTCAGAACTTGACCAAATTAATATGATACCACCCCTAAGGTACCCTCTTTCCAATATACATAAAAAGAATAATCGAAATCGGCTCATAAACAAAGAAGTTATGCCTGAACAAACATATCAAAAATGGTCCGATACCAATGAAAAAACGAGACCAACCGGAAACTAGTCTGAACCCAATGCAAAAAAATCATCAAAATCCGTTCACAATTGGCGAAGATATGAGGTAACATAGACAAAAAAAATTCAGTCGAATTGAGAACCTCCTCCTTTTTTGAAGTCGGTTAAAAATTAATACATTTCATTCTGTTAAATTCTGCAAACTTTTCTCTATAAAAATAATTAAGACTAATAAAAAATACGGTGACGGTCACGCGAGTTCAGTGCTTTTTCCCCATCTCAAAAGTGCCCAACGTGCATAAAGAAGTTTGGCACTTCAAAAAAAATTCCCTTGAATGTTTTCAAGATTTAGTATCAAATGTTGACAATATAGTAATAAAAAGATAATTATTTTGTTTAAGTTTCCTCCACCCAGTGGCAGGCAGGCAGGCATTCTCTCTCAAGTGTCGTGTGTGTTGACACTTATGAAGGGCAACTTCTTCTTGTCACATTCTCTTCACACTTTAATAATGTAATTTTATTATGTTTTTGCTGAACGATAAATAATTATAGCAAAACAAGTGTCAAAGATAAATTATATGAATTGTTTTCAAAAATTTATACATTTTCCCCCCGGACATGACTAGTACATTTAAAGAAGGTGGACCACATTAAATTGTCTTTCCTCACTGGATGCAATTTAATCCAGACAGGCTTTTTTATAATGATATTGATACAAGAAGAAGTCTATCCATCTACAAGGCCCAAATCCGCCCCTGTCTCGAATACGGCTCTCATCTGTGGAGAGGAGCCTCAAAATATTCTCTTGCTACCCTTGATGCAATTCAGAAACGAGCCGTCAGGCTAATTGACGATTCTACCCTCACCGACTCCCTCGACTCGCTGGCTCATCGAAGAGATGTCTCTGCCCTTTCCCTTTTCTATAGATACTATCACGGCAGGTGCTCTGATGAGATAAAATCAATAATTCCCCCAAAGCATGCTTTGCACGCAGCACACGTTTTGCCGACTCCCAACACTCTTTTGCGGTCAAATTGGAAAAGTGCCGGACCACTTCATTCGCGAATACATATATCCCCATGACTTCAAGGAACTGGAACTCTCTCCCAGCCTCTATCTTTCCCAGCACCTATGATCTTCAAACCTTCAAAACCAGGGTGCATAGACACCTACGTCTACACCCTCTCACTTAATCAACTTTCCCTTCTCTTCGGTAATGCAAGGGTCTTTCGAGATCCATAGGGGCTACATCTTTACTGGTGCACCCCTTCTTGCATTCGATTGCATTAAAAAAAAAAAAAAAAAGTTGCACCAAGAAGGTACAACCTCTGAAGTCCTTGGTGGACCCTTGTAACGTGAAGATAAGGGGAGATTTAGGGATTGGGTAGCAGTCGAAGGTATCTGTGGATGCTGGTCTTGAAAGATTGAAGGTTATAAGTAGCTGGAAAGACGGTCGGGGGAAGAGAGTTCCAGTCTCTAGATGTCATAGGGATAAATGAATTGGCTCTCGCAATACTTCCACATTATATTTTATAGAAAGTAAAAAGAAATAAAAAGTATTCGGACTTAGAATTAAATT
This sequence comes from Forficula auricularia, assembly GCA_024734495.1. Classification (NCBI taxonomy): domain Eukaryota; kingdom Metazoa; phylum Arthropoda; class Insecta; order Dermaptera; family Forficulidae; genus Forficula; species Forficula auricularia. Next base: position 65,552 of record JALMQS010000289.1, read on the forward strand.
TTTGATTTTTTGGTAAACTAGTAGTAACGTGGTCTATAAACGTCTACCTATAAATCCGTATATAGTCCGTCTAACTATAAATGTCTACCCGTTCACTTTTTGTATATACTAATTGGTAATTGTCAAGAGCATTGCTGCAATTACAGTAGAAATTATATACAGAGCTCGAATATAATATTTATTTTTATATTTCTCCTAAAAATTAAATTTTTGAACCACTCCAAAAAAGTTGAAGTGATATAAAGGGTCCCCCCTGACCTCTTATATTCGGATTTTTTATGAAAATAAAGTTTAACGAATATCAGTTACACTAGTCGTATAATCGTAAAGCTACCAATGGATTCCAGTAGAGTTTTGTACGCTGATTATCATGCAATTTCCCGAATTTTTACAACAGGTCAGAGTTTTGAGATATTATCAGTCAAAGACGACAAAAAAGGCCATTTCGACCTTATTTTCGAATCCCATTAGATATTAAACAGCAATATTTGAAATCAAAATATTTTGTTGACGTAATAGAACCCAGATTCCTCTTTGATTTTCAAATCACCACTTGTTTTTAGCTCAATTAGAACTCGAGTTATAACTAAAAAACTAAGGCCATATGATTTTATTTATGTTTTTTGTCCTTTATACTCACCTAGTTTTAGTTTTATAGCTATAACTCGAGTTCTAATTGAACTAAAAATAAACTGCAACGGATCGTTGCTAAACTTTATCCAATGAACTATCGTAGTCTAGGGTAAAGTACTTTAAAATATAATTTTACAAAAAATTTAATATGACCATTTTTGTGGTCCTCAAGGTACTCAATTACAATATTAAATTTCATCAAAATTGGTTAAGTTATTTTCAAGATATATAGAAAAAACAAAAAAAGTACCGAAATAAAGTACTAATGTTTGTGGGCCGATATGTACCAAAAAGTAATCAGTGCTTCATTTTGTTAAAATAATGTTAGGTTTTCATTTTCATTTAAATTGGTGCAACAGTGTGGAAAAAATCGTGGACGAAAAAACGATAACATCCATCCATCGATCCGCATGCACTTCCAAATAAACTGCAACGGATCGTTGCTAAACTTTATCCAAATTCATTTGAAATATTAATATGTTTGTTCCTTTATTATTAATCACATTTCACTTGCAATTTGTAGTTCATATTGACATTAATTCAAAAATAATTCTCATTTAATAGTTGAGGAATAACCATTCTACGTTTGATTTTTGACATTTCGGTTTTTATTGGTAACCATTGCTGAAGACATGGAGGAATCGACTTAAAATCAAAAATAGCCATCGATTCTCATCTAATACTTGAGGAATAACAATTCTACATTAGGTTTTTGACGTTTCGATTATTATTGGTAACCAGTGCTGAAGACATGGAGGAATCGACTTAAAATCAAAAATAACGATCGATTCATATCTAATACTAGAGGAATAACCTTATTGCATTCCATTTTTGATGTTTTGACTATTAATGGCAACCTCTACTGAAAACGTGGAAGAATAGACTTAAAATCAAAAAGACTAAATTCTTTTATGGCAAACAACTCAAGCATGAGTTGTTTACCAAAAAGATTTTAGTCTTTTTGATTTTAAGTCTATTCTTCCACGTTTTCAGTAGAGGTTGCCATTAATAGTCAAAACATCAAAAATGGAATGCAATAAGGTTATTCCTCTAGTATTAGATATGAATCGATCGTTATTTTTGATTTTAAGTCGATTCCTCCATGTCTTCAGCACTGGTTACCAATAATAATCGAAACGTCAAAAACCTAATGTAGAATTGTTATTCCTCAAGTATTAGATGAGAATCGATGGCTATTTTTGATTTTAAGTCGATTCCTCCATGTCTTCAGCAATGGTTATCAATAAAAACCGAAACCTCAAAAATCCAATATAAAATGGTTATTCCTCAAGTACTAGATGAGAATCAATCGCTATTTTTGGTTTAAAGTCGATACCTCTATGTCTTCAGCAATGGTTACCAATTAAAACCGAAACGTCAAAAATCCAATATAGAATGGTTATTTCTCAAGTATTTGATGAGACTCAATCGCTATTTTTGGTTTAAAGTCGATTCCTCTATGTCTTCAGAAATGGTGACCAATAAAAACCGAAACGTCAAAAATCCAATATAGAATGGTTATTCCTCAAGTACTATATGAGAATCAATCGCTATTTTTGGATTAAAGTCGATTCCTCTATGTCTTCAGCAATGGTTACCAATAAAAACCGAAACGTCAAAAATCCAATATAGAATGGTTATTCCTCAAGTATTTGATGAGAATCAATCGCTATTTTTGGTTTAAAGTCGATTTCTCTATGTCTTCAGCAATGGTCACCAATAAATACCGAAACGTCAAAAATCCAATATAGAATGGTTATTCCTCAAGTATTTGATGAGAATCAATCGCTATTTTTGGTTTAAAGTCGATTCATCTATGTCCTCAGCAATGGTCACCAATAAAAACCGAAACGTCAAAAATCCAATATAGAATGGTTATTCCTCAAGTATTTGATGAGAATCAATCGCTATTTTTGGTTTAAAGTCGATTTCTCTATGTCTTCAGCAATGGTCACCAATAAATACCGAAACGTCAAAAATCCAATATAGAATGGTTATTCCTCAAGTATTTGATGAGAATCAATCGCTATTTTTGGTTTAAAGTCGATTCATCTATGTCCTCAGCAATGGTCACCAATAAAAACCGAAACGTCAAAAATCCAATATAGAATGGTTATTCCTCAAGTATTTGATGAGAATCAATCGCTATTTTTGGTTTAAAGTCGGTTCCTCTATGTCTTCTGCAAAGGTAAGGGATAAGAAAACAACGCAGTTGCTATGGTTACTTATAAAATTTCCTCCCAAATTTTTAGCATTTCACAGAGAGAAGCCTATCCATTCTTATTTAAGCAAGGCTAAATGAGCTATATTAAAAGGTTCAAATGAATAAATTTTAAAGAATTAAAAAATTAAAAAAGTACTCTCTTACTCTAGAGTAAAGTACTTTAAAATATAATTTTACTAAAAACTTTATTTATCCTTTTTTGTGGTCCCCAAGGTACTTAATTAGGATATTAAATTTCATCAAAATTGGTTAAGTCATTTTCAAGATATTTAGAAAAAACTAAAAAAGTACTGAAATAAAGTACTAATGTTTGTGGGTCGATATGTACAAAATCTAATCAGCGCTTCATTTTGTTAAACTAATGGTAGGTTTTCAATTTCATTTCAATCGGTGCAACGGTGTGGAAAAAATCGTGGGCCAAAAAAACGATAACATACATCCATCCATACATACATACATACATACATCCGCACGCACTAAATGAAAAAATGGCACTTTTTGGCCTCTCGACGAGACCCCATGTAATTTTTGGCAAAACCGTCACGTGCTAAAATTCAACCTAATTGAATACTACAATTTGTGACTTTAATTTAGTCCATGGGTTCCGTAGTCTTTACCTGAGGACCCTTTGAAGCCACGCTTGCCCCGAGAGCGATTGCAATACTTTACCCATGCTTTGCATTGGATAAAGTAAAAAATGGCACTTTTTGGCCTCTCGACGAGACCCCAGGTAATTTTTGTCAAAATCGCCACGTGCTAAAATTCAATCTAATTGAATACTACAATTTGTGACCTTAATTGAGTCCATGGGTTCCGTAGTCTTTACCTGAGGACCCTTTGAAGTCGCGCTTGCCGCCAGACCGATTACAATACTTTGCCCATGCTTCGCATTGGATAAAGTAAAAAGTGGTAATTTGGAAAAGAGGAATCTGTTTTCTATTACGTCAAAAAAATATATTAATTTAAAATATTGCTGTTTAATATCTAATGGTGCTCGAAAATAAGTCAAAATGCCTTTTTACGTCGTCTTTGACCGATATTATCTCAAAACTCTGACCTGTTTTAAAAATCGGGAAATTGCATGATAATCAGGGTTTAAAACTCTATTGGAGTCCATTTTTTTTTTTTTTTTTACTTTATCCAATGCAAAGCATGGGTAAAGTATTGCAATCGCTCTCGGGGCAAGCGTGGCTTCAAAGGGTCCTCAGGTAAAGACTACGGAACCCATGGACTCAATTAAAGTCACAAATTGTAGTATTCAATTAGGTTGAATATTAGCACCTGACGGTTTTGCCAAAAATTACATGGGGTCTCGTCGAGAGGCCAAAAAGTGCGATTTTTTCATTTAGTGCGTGCGTATGGATGTATGGATGGATGTATGTATGGATGGATGTTATCGCTTTTTTGGCCCACGATTTTTTCCACACCGTTGCACCGATTGAAATGAAATTGAAAACCTACCATTAGTTTAACAAAATGAAGCGCTGATTAGTTTTTGGTACATATCGGCCCACAAACATTAGTACTTTATTTCAGTACTTTTTTAGTTTTTTCTAAATATCTTGAAAATGACTTAACCAATTTTGATGAAATTTAATATCCTAATTAAGTACCTTGGGGACCACAAAAAAGGATAAATAAAGTTTTTAGTAAAATTATATTTTAAAGTACTTTACTCTAGAGTAAGAGAGTACTTTTTTTAATTTTTTAAATTCTTTAAAATTTATTCATTTGAACCTTTTAATATAGCTCATTTAGCCTTGCTTAAATAAGAATGGATAGGCTTCTCTCTGTGAAATGCTAAAAATTTGGGAGGAAATTTTATAAGTAACCATAGCAACTGCGTTGTTTTCTTATCCCTTACCTTTGCAGAAGACATAGAGGAATCGACTTTAAACCAAAAATAGCGATTGATTCTCATCAAATACTTGAGGAATAACCATTCTATATTGGATTTTTGACGTTTCGGTTTTTATTGGTAACCATTGCTGAAGACATAGAGGAATCGACTTTAAACCAAAAATAGCGATTGAGTCTTATCAAATACTTGAGGAATAACCATTCTATATTGGATTTTTGACGTTTCGGTTTTTATTGGTAACCATTGCTGAAGACATAGAGGAATCGACTTTAAACCAAAAATAGCGATTGATTCTCATCTAATACTTGAGGAATAACAATTCTACATTAGGTTTTTGACGTTTCGATTATTATTGGTAACCATTGCTGAAGACATGGAGGAATCGACTTAAAATCAAAAATAACGATCGATTCTTATCTAATACTAGAGGAATAACCTTATTGCATTCCATTTTTGATGTTTTGACTATTAATGGCAACCTCTACTGAAAACGTGGAAGAATAGACTTAAAATCAAAAAGACTAAATTCTTTTTTGGTAAACAACTCAAGCTTGAGTTGTTTACCATAAAAGAATTTAGTCTTTTTGATTTTAAGTCTATTCTTCCACGTTTTCAGTAGAGGTTGCCATTAATAGTCAAAACATCAAAAATGGAATGCAATAAGGTTATTCCTCTAGTATTAGATAAGAATCGATCGTTATTTTTGATTTTAAGTCGATTCCTCCATGTCTTCAGCAATGGTTACAATAATAACCGAAATGTCAAAAATCAAATGTGGAATGGTTATTCCTCAACTATTAAATGAGAATTATTTTTGAATTAATGTCAATATGAACTACAAATTGCAAGTGATATCTGATTAATAATAAAGGAACAAACATATTAATATTTCAAATGAATTTGGATAAAGTTTAGCAACGATCCGTTGCAGTTTATTTTTTAATGAAAATGATGAGAGAAGGAGTTACACCAAAGGCCTTCGTTGGCCCCTCCATCCTGAGAATTTGTTAGTTTTATGGTTACAAATTTTGTTTAATTTTTTCCGAGAAGTATTATTATTGACTTAAATTCAGTTGGTTAATGTCCATTCTTTATTTAAATAAAATTAACAAATTAATAGGTGTTTTGGACAAATTTTATATTTTATTAATTTTTGCACAACGTTTCGTCCGTTTCCGGACTTTATCAAGTGCTCAATCAATTAACAAATTAAACGTACATAAAATAGTGAGAACATCGAGAAAACAATTTAAAAAATTCAAGTTATCAATCTTGAGTTATTAAGATTGATAACTTAAATTTTTTAAATTGTTTTCTCGATGTTCTCACTATTTTATGTACGTTTAATTTGTTAATTGATTGAGCACTTGATAAAGTCCGGAAACGGACGAAACGTTGTGCAAAAATTAATAAAATATAAAATTTGTCCAAAACACCTATTAATTTGTTAATTTTATTATTATTGACTATATTGGCTGGCAAAATGGGTTTGTACCCGATGCAAATAAATAAATGAAAAAAAAATATATTATTGATTAGAGCATATTGTGTGTGAATTTTGAATAAAATAAAAATAAATTAAATTAACTTTTTTCATCTCTGAGATACAAGCTCTCAAAGACAGGGCATCGCAATCTTCACATTTCTATATTCTATAGAATATAAATGTGAAAGTAAAAAAATTTCATAGTCAATTCATTTCCAATTTTATTTCTGTTGGTAGATTTTACTATATTCATTGAGGAAAATAATAACATATATTGGTTTATTCTTATTCCTAGGGATATTGATTGAATTTTCTTTTAACGAACTATACTACTATTTTAAAAGTACGTGTGTAATATATTTATAGTATTCCTTCTTCCTGTTTAATTTTAAATGTAAATTTTTTGAATATATTTCCAACACAAGGTGCTTTTTTCCTTTATTCAAATTCCACTCTTATTTTTACTTTTTAAGATATATAAAATAGGAAAACAAGATAAATATACACGAAAGAAAGAAAGAAAGAAAATGGTATATATTGCCCCCCTGGTGGTATTCTCGTGTCTCCAGCCTCTTCAACTGTCTGGATGTAATTTTCCTCCTGGGATAAATATCTATTATTCCCTGGATGGGGGCCAAGTTTGCTGGCAGGGACTGTACCCTCTCTTCACATACCGTCTCCGATACGTAGCAAAGGTGCGTGGGCTTTAGAGCTTTGAACTCGACACTCGGCTTGTAAACACACACACACACGTATGCATATTATCAACATACATACGAATCTATCTACCTATTCATTATTAGACACATACCAGTATATGCATAGAGACACACCTGGCTCGATTGGGCAGCATCCGAGTGCAGACACCAACATCCTCTGATAAGATTTCTCTTAGGGCGTATCAAAGCAATTAAAATAGAGAATCCCAAATGATGTTTCTCTTGATTAAAGACCTTTTTCTATTGTTCGGCTTTGATTTTTTTTTTTGTCGTCCTTTTCTATTGAATTCATCATCTTTTTACTTTACCATAGAGAGTATGGTCAAGTATTGTAATCAAAATATCTCAAAAACGACTTACACTATTTAAAAAAAAAATATATTGACCAAAACTATTGGCGTTTTGGTCTGGAAAAATCCCAAATTACTGAACATCGATTATATTTTATGAGATAATAGTGATTTATATTGCGATTAAGAGCTCATTAGATTTTGGATCAAATCGAACCAAAAATTAAGGGGAAGGAGGGACTCCTAAAAAATAAAATTATAAAATTTTCAAACAAAAAAAAATTACTCTACAATGAACCTATAATAAAAGAAAGAGATTTTTATTATTTTTCGTGGGCCCAAATTGGGGGGTTCAAAAAATAGAACTATCACTATAAGTCCTAAATTCTTTGATCGATTTGTACGAAATTTGGCATATAAAACTTTATGAAATTGACTGAAAGGGGGGGGGGAGGGTAAAAAATTATTTTATTAAATATTAAATATAAGGGTGGGACCAGGTGAATGGTAATGTCATGTGGATCGCCACATGAGGTTATTTAATTTCTACTTTGACGTAGGGGGAAAAATTTTTTACGTTTTCTACTTATTTTTTTGCCCTCAAAGGATTTGAGCTATAAAGCTTAAGCGTGAGAAACAGGTGGAAAGTATTGATACAAACCCGTATGCCAAATTTCAGCTCTTTACCTCTAACCGTTCTCTAGCTTCCCATATTACAATTTGACTGTTATTCACTGATAAGATTTCTTTTAGGGCGTATCAAAGCAATTAAAACACAAATACACCGTCAACTTCCAAATGATGTTTCTGTTGATTAAAGGTCTTTTCTATTGTTCGCTTTATTCAGCTTTTGATTCCGTTTTTTGTCGTCCCTCTTTCTATTGAATTCATCGTTTTCTTTTTTTATCCCTCTCTTCAATTCTATTCTAATAAGAAATTATTATGATGATGCACATTTTTGAAAAAATAAATAAATTATAAAGTAATAATTTATTAAACATTGACGATTATTTATAGCCCCAATTGGTTAATTATGATTGTCATTATTTCGAAAAGTAGCCAAGTACAAAATGAGACTTAACTAAGGTTTTATGATTATTCCATCTGTAAGTCAAAGTACATACTTATTTTATTTTCTGGTTATACTTCTAAAACAGAATAATTTATATTCGTTAATTGAGTGTGTGTACTACAATCAAACTAAAGCAAGACGTGAACACACGCATAACTGTTTGTTGGTAAATATTATATATTAGGGTGCCTCCCTCCCCAAAAAATCGAATATTTTTTTTTTTGATCGAGCACAAAAATATATTATTTTAAAATGTTCACCAAAAATCAAGTGGATTAAAAAAATTATTTAAGAGGACAAGATTTTTAAAACTTTCCAAAATAGTAGAAAATTGAATTATTTAAAAAAAAAATTATTATTGCCTACATTGGAAAATATTCTGAAAATTTCAAGTAGATATATCAATTTTATAAGAGGTCGCTTAAGATTTTTTTAATTTTTAAAGATTAGATATTTTCTAGTGACCTGTAAATATAAATTATTTTTTTTCTTGTTGTTGGCATCTTAACGAAAAGAAATGAGGCACGAGACATGAAGAAATAAACTGCATCGCTGCTAAACTTTATCCAAATTCACTTGAAATATTAATATGTTTATTCCTTTATTATTAATCAGATATCTCTTGCTATTTGCAGTTCATGTTGACTTTAATTCAAAAATAGCGATCGATTCTCATTTAATACTTGAGAAATAACCATTCTATATTAGATTTTTGACGTTTCGATTATTATTGGTAACCATTGCTGAAGACATGAAGGAATCGGCTTAAAATCAAAAATAACGATCGATTCTTATCTAATACTAGAGGAATAACCTTATTGCATTCCATTTTTGATGTTTTGACTATTAATGGCAACCTCTACTAAAAACGTGGAAGAATCGACTTAAAATCAAAAACACTAAATTCTTTTATGGCAAACAACTCAAGCTTGAGTGAATGATAATTATTCACAGGTGGTTGTCTCGATAAAAATTTATAATTACATTTTTATTCCATTTCCTTTTAATAATTAATTGGTTTTTTAATTTCCAAAAAATAGATTATGGCAAATATTATATATTAGAATTTGCCAATTTAATTAATTATAAAACTCGATAAATTGATATTTAATTAAAAAAAAAATTATACATTATTTATTGATATACTTATACACACATAATCTGTCGGGCACTAGATTCCTAGAATCCACAAGCTGGGTGGGGGTGCAGTGGGGGGTCTAGGGGGCGAAGTGTGGGGTTTCGGGGGGGGGTGTAGAGGGGGTGCACTGGTGGGGGCCCGGGGTTTAGGGTGGGGGTGGGCAAGGGTTAACATATAGATTTTAATGAAGCATAAAGTTACCGAGCATCGCTCGGTGGCCAGGTACTAATGTCAATTAATAGCATTTATTACGAAAAGTAATTGATTGATGATTTCAATGGCATCAAAAAGTCACTTCTCCTTTCTAAATAATTTAGAAAGGCTTTTAAATTGAAACTATTTCTACTGGTTAAATTCATTAAGAACATCTATATATAAAACAATTCGTGATGAAAAAAGAAAGAAAGAAGGTGGCTCTATGTCAAACTCTCGGATCGAATGCATTTTAATTACTGACTCGGATTCGAGAGAGGAAATGTTGATTACATTGTTCTCACACGATCCATTCTTCTTTCTTAAGGCTCTCTGGCTAGTACTAGTATAACACCACATCAATATAATGATGTAACCCGATCTGTGTGAGACTCCCTAAACATTTTATTCAAGTCTAGACAGCTCTTTTCAGCTGGCAGCTCTCGTATATATACCAAGTTTATGCACACATTATGTTCAGATTTTGTTACACACTTGACCGATAATCAGCCGAATCCTATCCTTTGACTTTCGATTTCAATATTTTAAGAGGAATTTTATCGAATGATATATTTCAAACTTTTATGCTTTGACTAGTATATTGAATTTTTAGCTAAGGCGAGGGTCTGTTTATTTTTAAAAGTTCAATTTATAACTATTACTAGCTGCAAGGCCACACTTCGGCGGCCCTCTTGCTAGCCAGAGGGCACGCCCCCTGGACCCCTAACCCACGAACCACACCCTCATACAACACTCCCACCCATCACACCCCCGAACCCCACCCAGCACCTCCCACCCCCCACACCATGCACCTATGCCCAACCACCGCCCCCACCCCGCCACCCCGCACCCCAGCCCCCGCACCACCCCACTACGCCTCTGGACCCTCACCTGAACCCCTCCACTCCACCCTGCACCGCCACCCCCACCCCGTGCCCTCCAACCCCGCATCCAGTTTTTTAATTTCTAGCCTTCTAGTGACCCACGGATTATGTATACAAAATTTGATTGAGTTTGGTCAAAGAGCAAGAATTTTTGGGAGGTTTTTTGGGCAAATTTTTTTAAACAAAAGTTGTCAGAAATCAAATCCCATACAACTTTGCTCATAATAAAATTTGCGGTAGAGTTAATAGTTTAGGAGTTATTTGATAATTTTCATTCATGCGCCCCCCCCCCCCCCCAAACCTCCTTCTGGGGTCGAGTTCGAGTTATCTCGAGGAGAACGGGCTTTGTAATCCCCTACAATCTGGTTTCCGTTCTAACCACAGTACTCAGACTGCGCTTCTCAAGGTCAGCGAGGATATTAGGTGGGCGATGGATCGGGGAAGAGTTACTCTTTTGGTTCTCTTTGACTTTAGCCGGGCTTTCGATTGTGTCGATCATGGTTTGTTGATGGATAAGCTTGTCAGATTTAATTTTTCTGCGAGTGTCCTTCAGTGGCTTTCTTCATACCTGGAGGGTAGATGGCAGAGAGTTGCTGGGTCTTCCTCTGAGTTGTCTGGGCGCCTTCCGGTTTCTACTGGGGTTCCTCAGGGCTCGGTTTTAGGGCCTCTTCTGTTCTCTCTATTTATTTCTGACATCTCTGACTGTCTTGATGGCTGTAACTATCATCTCTATGCTGATGACCTCCAAATTTACCTTTCTTTCTGTCCGAACGAGGTGGAGTCGGCCGTGGGGGTTGTTAATGGGAATGTTAGGGCAATATGCGACTGGGCCCGTAAAAATAAACTAAAGATAAACCCGGAAAAGACTAAGGCTCTCTTTATTGGGGGCCCTTCCTATATTGAAAGACTGCTACTTGCTGATTCCCCTCGAGTGGAGGTCGATGGAATTGAGATTGTTTACTCGAGGTCTGCTGCAAATCTAGGTGTCATTTTTGATTCCTCCCTCAAATGGACTGATCAGATAAATGCTACATCACGGCGGGTCTTCTGGGGTCTCCATCGGCTCATAAAAATAAGGCACCTCATTCCTGTGACTACTCGCGCGCACTTGGTAAATTCATTGATCATGCCAATATTTGATTATTGTTGTCTCGTGTGTGGGGACGTCTCTGGGGCCCGCGCGGCTCGTCTTGATGTTGCGATGAATTCATGCGTACGGTTCATTTTTGATGTCCCGAGGCATGCGCATATTACGCCATATTACGGTCGGCTTGGCTGGCTTAGGGCTTCCCAGAGACGCCTCTACGTGCTTGGCAGGTTCATTTACAAACTATTCAGCACATTTCACCCCAAATACATATACAACATGTTCACTTTCAAATCATCCATCCATAATCGGGTATTAAGAGCTGACGGCAGACTAATCCAAATTCCAAATCATCGTACTGAGATCGCCACTAGATCCTTTGTCGTCAGCTCGGCTCGGTTGTGGAATACATTGCCATTAAATATCCGAACATCGCTTTCAACATCATCTTTTCATCGCTCACTCAGGGTGCATCTTCTAGGGGGAGCTGGGTTGGAGTAATGTGTCACTGGTCTATTCGCCTGCTTGTGCTGACTCTGGGTTGCTCACTGGGCTGGGAGAGTCTTGCTCATTTAAATCTTACTATATACCTATATTCTTTCTGTTTCTATATCTATATTCTTTCTGTTTCTCATTTAAATGTTACTATATGTATGTATTCTTTCTGTTTGCTCATTTAAATGTTATATATGTTATATACCTGTATTCTTTCTGTTTCTCATTTAAATGTTACTATATGTATGTATTCTTTCTGTTTGCTCATTTAAATGTTATATATGTTATATACCTGTATTCTTTCTGTTTCTCATTTAAATGTTACTATATGTATGTATTCTTTCTGTTTGCTCATTTAAATGTTATATATGTTATGTTTGCTTACTTAAATGATACTATTTGTATATATATTCTTTCTGTTTCTGCTCTACGAGGTAGCCACCTCAGAGCATTGTTTTTAAATAAATAAATAAATAAATAAAAATATCAAAACGTTATATAGCTAAAAACGTAAGTTAGAACTGATATCTGATTCAAATATGGAATTTCATAATAATCCCTTCAGCCGTTTTTACGTGAATCGTGAGCAACTTTTCGGAAACTACTGAAACAGACAGACAGACAGGAATTTTGTTGAGTGTTTTTTCGTTCATAACTTTGATTGAAACGTGTGCAACCAAAATTTGGCATGATTTGGACCAATGTACAGACAATACCTTAATTTTATATATATATATATATATAGATATTAAACATTTTATTGCAAGAACATTAAAAATTATTTATCAAATACCCAAAACAACTCTCAATCGATTTGGCTGTCTTGAAAAAACCACATAGTTTTACTTTTCATTGTTGAGAGTGAGTTAACGAATGAGCTCAAATCCGGTCCACTTTACCGCATCTCAAGGGTTTATTTATATTTCATAACAGCTCTTCTTAAAATTATTCATTTACGACCACATATTGAATGATACATTTTTCGCGATCCCATTATAGGAGGCTTCCACGCCGAATGGGATGGTTTGAAAAATTTCAATTTTTGATTTCCTTCATTTTTTGACATTTTTTAGTATCCATCAAAAAACTCTTCTTAAATAAATTTTGAAATTTTATTGATCACTTAAAAGATATAGAATTTCGGATTTTCGCTCGTACTTCTTCAAAAATGGTCCAAATTCAAAGTTTTTTGTTTTTTTTTTACATACTTTTAAGAAAATAAAAATACAAAAAATTTATTTAAAGTGTTTTTATATGGGATTTTTGAGTTTGAAAATTTTAATCTTGTTTTTGAAACTGTATATAACTCTTCAATTTTTTATGATAATTTTTTATTTTAAACTTCTATTCATTATACAAATTTTAAGACCGGGTTGATAGTGGTCCTATAATAATTACTATTTTTTTCTATTTTTGAAAATTTCGAAAAATTTTATTCGTCTATTAACCATTATTAAAACCACTTTTTAGGTATTTAGTTCTCTTTTTTTAGTTATTTTGAATTGATTTTTATTGTTAACAGGTGTTTAAAATAAATAATTAGTATTTTAGTTTGTTGAAAGAAAAAAAAATAGTAATTATCATAGGACTAACTATCAACCCGGTCTTAAAATTTCTAGAATGAATAGAAGTTTAAAAAAACAAATTATCAAAAAACAAGATTAAAATTTTAAACTCAAAAATCTCAAATAAAAAACACGTTAAAAATTTTTTGTATTTTTTTCTAAAAAAGTACTTATAAAAAAATTGAATTTTACCATTTTTGAACAAGCCAAATTCGATATCTTTTAAACCGGTGATAAAAAAAATTTCAAAATTTACCAGGAAGAGTTTTCGATGGGCAATAAAAAATGTCAAAAAATGAAGGAAATCAAAAATTAAAAACCGACCGATTTGGGGTGGAATACCCCTAAATAATAAAATATCCCAATCCTTTGAAAACTAAATCGGTTTAATATTTCGAACTCTAGTGTTTCGGTAGAGTGTTTGTTTTATCGGCTTCTTTTGATTTTGATATCTTCTTGTGTTCTCTACTTCTGTTCCGTAATTAGGAGGTGTCAGGTGAAAATACCAACATTTCGAAGAATATAGAATAGTTGTCAGATTAAATTCTGAAAACTAGATAAGGTTAGGTAAATGGGGAAAATTTTATCTAGGGGGAATTGTGTTAATAGGTGAAGGAATTTGAGTTTTGGGAAGAGAGAGGAAGACTTGGCTTGTGGCACATCGCTTTATTACGGTAGATTTATCAATTCGGAACCACTGAAGACTAGACACTAGAAAGCATCCAGAAGAGTGGACTTTTGGGTTCAAGTTATCAGAATTTTTATAATTGGGATTGAATTTCAGTCAACTTACTAATTTATTAAAATTTGAATTTTTATTTAAATCACCCATAATTAATTATAATTATTTATTGAACACGAACAAATAATACAATATAACTACGACGTTTCGATCAACTTATTCTGCGATCGTTCTCAAGTACGATATACCCATTCTAAAATCGAAACGTCGTATTGTATTATTTGTTCGTGTTCAATAAATAATTATAATTAATTATTTGTAGATTTAAATAAAAATTCGATTTGTAATCAAATCAATCACAAAATAAAAGCTTCAGTGGCTTCATTATCACTAATTTATCAATTAATGCGAAACTAGTGAGCTATTTGTTTCTATATTCTCAAGAGTAATCAGCCAGAAAATAATATAGGTATATAATTATGATTTAGCTGCAAAACGTCCATTCAGACAAAGTAGAACGGAAAATAATTATTAAAATAAAAGGCACTTGAAAATAACAGTCACCTTTGGAACTAATGCAATAACTATTATTTTCAATTCCATAACAGTATTATATAAAATATTGATTAACATTTATTTATTATTTATTAGTAATTCAAACTGTTGAGGCTTTTTATTTTTGTGCTTAATTTTATTAAAATTTGAATTTTTAATGAAATCACACATAATTAATTATAATTATTTATTGAACATGAATAAATAATCCAATAAGACTACGACGATTTCAATCGACTTATTCTGCGATCGTTCTCAAGTATGAGTAGGTATCCACTCCTAAAATCGTAGAAGGTGCTCATACTAGAGAATGATCGCAGAACATGTCGATCGAAACGTCGTACTTTTAATTGTATTATTTATTCGTATTCAATAAATAAGTATAATCAATTATATGTGATTTCCCTAAAAATTCAAATTTTAGTCATTTTTATTTCAAAAGAAAAATGAATGAAGATTTGAGTGTATTATCTTTTTGAAAAAGTGGATGAAAATTTTTTAAAAAAAGAACAACTTCCGGGTTTCATACCTGTACTTCTATTACCTATTTTGGAGAGCTTCCGAAAGATTACTTTTTCGGACGGGATAAAAAAGGTAGAAAAACGTTGGACTCGCTGTATTGACTTAACAGGAATGTATGTTGAAAAATAAAACCGAATTTAGCCAAAAAAAGAAGCATCCATTATTAATCCAAGAAAACATTTTTTCAGTGGGGGCATTTGATGCAAGCAAACAAAAGCAAAATTCGATTATTTTACTTATGTTCCCATGGGGAATGTTTGTAGTTGTAAAATGTGCAAAAATTTCTACCCATTTTCCCATTTAAAACGAATAAACTTCAACGGATCGTTGCTAACTTTATCCAGTCATTTGAAATATTAATATGTTTATTCCTTTATTATTAATCTGATATCACTTGCAATTTGCAGTCTATTGAGTTAAATTCAAAAAATACTGATTGATTCTGATCTAATTCTCGAGGAATAAACCATTCTATATTGTATTTTAGACGTTTCGGTTATTATTGGTAACCATCGGTTAAGACATGGAGAGATCGAGTTAAAATCAAAAATAGCGATCGATTCTCATCTAATACTTGAGGAATAACAATTCTACATTAGGTTTTTGACGTTTCGATTATTATTAGTAACCATTGCTGAAGAGATGGAGGAATCGGCTTAAAATAAAAAATAACAATCGATTCTTATCTAATACTAGAGAAATAACCTTATTGCAATCCATTTTTGATGTATTGATTATTAATGACAACCTCTACTGAAAACGTTTTCTTGTTTCACTTATTCCAGACTTTTTGATCTGCCTAGTACAATTGATGCAAATACTTTTCCTATCTGTTGAAACTTTCTCCCATTTGGTCGTATCAATTAAAGATGTCAGTATAAGATTTTGTTTTTGAGTAGAGTCATCCTGAATGGAAACTCCTAACATGTGCATAGTTAATCTCATCTGGTCCATTTTTATTAAGTGAAAACAAGTCAGCCAGGATCAGTCAGATACGCGATCTCCTTTCCTTGGCTCTAATCCTGTTGTCTCGATTCGGATAGTCAACCAAAGTTGACATATGCCTTTAGTTAATCAGCCATTGACAAATAATCTGTATTCAAACGTCCACAAGTGCATCAAAGAAAATATTTATAAATACTTAACAGGATTGGATCCGCCGAACAGGTGGGCAGAAAGAAAGCTTCTAAAAATAAATATTTGAAACTTCATTAAAATCTTGACCTTATTAGTGCGCGCGTTCGTAAAAACTCCCAAGCTTGTATTCCCTTATTAAAATTCTATCCAAACGTTTAGATGACAAAATGTTTAACCATCATCGATTAAATTTAAAAAGTGTTAATTTACATCTCAGCTGGTGTCCGGAAAAGGAAAGGTGTTGTTGTTACTTCCTATCTTGGATCTAAACAAATGTGTATGAAACGGAAACGGAAATGATTTTGTTAAAGACAAAAGCTACCGGTGTTTCCTAAAAAAATATATACCGATTTTAATGAATCGTTAATCGGGGGGGGGGGGATAGAAAGTTTTCATTTTCATTTGATTTATGTAGGATACATATGCGACGATTAACGTTCAGTGGGCGTTTTATACAAAATTGGGCGTTAGGTGATTTGGATGATACGCAAACATCAATATATAGGTTTTAAACTTCTAAGGGCCAGTTGTATGTACGGTTGGTAAAGTCTTTGTAAAAGTTGACAAAGGGTAAAACCTTAGAATTCACCTTGTGCCTGGCTGGATGGCCAATCCAGATGACACACAAACTTGCATCTGATTGGCCATCCCGCCGGGCACAAGGTGAATTCTAAGGTTTATTTTTTTAATGAAAATGATGAGAGAAGGAGTTACACCAAAAAGATGCATCCCTAAATGTCTGGGTTGGCCCCTCGATCGTGAAAAAAGAATAAGGGGTGATTTTATGGGCTAGGCAGGGGTCGAATGTATCTCTGGATTCGGGTCTTAAACAGCTGAAGGTTATAAGTTGCGGGAAAGACGGTGGGTGGGAGCGAGTTCCAGTCTCTGGACGACATAGGGATAAAAGATTTGGCGAAAGCGCTTGTTCGATTTTTATCCTTTGTTAACTTTTACCAACCGATATACAACTGGCCCTAATTCGGACTTTTCCATATCAAATTCAGGATTTTAAAAATCAAAATCAAGCTTTTTCAAATCAAATTCAGAATTTCTATAAAACCATGCATATTTTACATATTAAATTATAGCTTTTTACCTGAAAACGTTTCTTGAATGTACAAAATGCTGATCTTGAATCGTTTTAGTTAATGAGCTGAAAATTGGTATCCAAATAAATTACAATGCACCAAATTTTAGGTTTTTTCCTGAAAACTTTTTCTTAATTATATAACTTTCTTTCTATTTTTTCAACTGTTTATTAATAAATTTGAATTTAATTTGAAAAAGTCTGATTTTGATTTTTAAAATCCTGAATTTGATATGGAAAAAGTCCGAATTAGAAGTTGATAACCTATATATTTATATTACTAACAAAATTTCAAATTTCTAAAAAAATCAAGAGAGTTTTTCATCTACTAAATCTGAGTTGTCATGGATAATTTTTATTACATGTCAGAAGAGTACTATTCATTCTCTCGAGAAATGAAAGCAATCTGAATCGAATGTTTTCTACATTTGAATCAATCGCGAATCAAATGTAGGGAATTTTTGTCAAATATTGAGTGAAAATAATATTTGAACTTATATATTTCTAACTTGAAATAATGATCTTAAATAAATTTTTATAATTTTTCTCATTAATATATCAAAGAATAATTGATAAATCAATGAGAATTGTTTTTGACCGCGCTTATTTGAAAGCAATCTGGACTAATGGCTCCCCTTCGAAGTGCACTTGTCAAATGAGTAGGCCTGTATTGCTTTTTTGGGCATTCGGGTTTAGTTCCCAAAGGGTTATATAACCCTTCTGATATGTTATAAAAATTATTCATGTCAGCTCTGATTTAATAGATGACAACATCGTGTCAATTCCTTAGAATTATTTTCTATTTCATTTATAATACGAGCTTTTCGTGCGTGCCCTCGGCACGCCCTCGAAGCTCGGCCCTCCGGGCTGGTGCCCTGGTGGGCAGCGTCTCGGTCCAAAAATTTTATTCCTCTTAAAAACCACACTCCAAATGTATATCGGTAAACTACCGAAAATACATCGTCTCTTAAAAGTTTCGCCTCTTTAACTTTTGAGTGGCGAGGGGGGGGAGGAATAATGATCAATATACTTAATGTTTCTTAATTTAAAATGAATTGGAGTCTTTCATTTCAAAATTCGAGCCCAAATTAGAAATTAGAATTTCAAATTTGCCTGGTTAATGAAAATCGATTGGAGCCATCAGTTTAAAATTCGCGCTGACAATTATATTTCAAATTTGCCTCGTTAATTAATATATATTTAATGTTTCTTAATTTAAAATCTATTGGTGTTTTTTGATTTTCATTCGAGTTCAAATGAATATAATATTATCACGACACAAAGTCCAAATCAAAAATATCTAGTTTTAGTAACAGAAATCAACATACAGATATTAATGTTGCAATGGTGTGATCGCTAGAGCTAATGCCCATAGTTCAAGAGTTCGTCGGTTCGATTCTAGGCAAGAGCGCAATTTTTTTAGAATTTCTCTAAGCGTTGTTACAAATTAATCTAGACAAATATATATAGTATATATACTGGTATTAAACCACAAATTTATAGATGTTTGTGGTTTAGTACAAAAACGATAATAATATAATTCAACTTGATCTAAATTTTTTCTCTTTTCTTTTGTTTCAGGTAAGAGCTTCATTTTCAAAGCCACATCGTATCTTGTCTATCTCTAAGTTCGAAGCACAATGGACCACAAATTTATCATCACCAGATATGAAAATAATTTTTTTATATTGTTTTTGTAATTTAAACATTGTGAATTGATTAATCTACTATAACTCTTCAATTATAAGGGGGGATATGTACTGGACTTTAGCTTTTCTTTTTTAAATTCTCAAATTTTCTAAAGCTATTTTTTCTGTAAATTATTTTTTGATATCATATTTCTAATATTTCACATTATGTATTTAAAATACATATTCAATGATTGAAAAATAAAATTGATGAAAATTGTATTTTTTTATTATAAGTCTTAAAAATTTTATTTATTTTTTTAATTTTCAACGGATCCAAGTTATATTGAATATATATATATATATATATATATATCATTTTCCCGTTTAAGATTTTTTTTAAGCTAAGCTTGTTGTTTTTTTTTAATTTTGCGAATTTTTTTTATGAAATCGTCATATTTTTACTTTATCCAATGCAAAGTAACATCACCAGACACAATCATGTTTAAACTTATCGCTGTTTACCAAGTAGCATCATCAGCCAGTTCATTTAATAGCCACAAACCACACCTCTTTTCATAGGAGCCCCTGCTATTTAGACAACTAAATTGGCAGATCAGTAAAGGGTATATCTACCCTAAAAAAACAAGGCGCAAGCTATTTCTCCATTTTTACTTTATCCAATGCGAAGCATATAAAGTATTGGAATCGTTCTCGTGGTAAGGGCAACTTCCAAGGGTCATCAAGTTAAGACTACGGAACCTATGGTCTCAATCAAAGTCACAAATTGTAGTATAAAATTCATTTTCACACCGTTCAACCGATTGAAATGAAATTGAAAACCTACCATTACTTTAACAATATGAAGCGCTGATTAGTTTTTGGCTTACAAACCATAATAACTACTTTATTCCAGTATTTTAATAGTTTTTTCTAAATATCTTGAAAATGACTTGACCAATTTTTATGAAGTTTAATATTCTAATTAAATATTTTGAGGACCACAAAAAGGTTGTATAAAGATTTCAGGAGTACTTTACTCTACGGTAAGACAGTACTTTGTTTTAAATTCTATAAAATTTATTTATTTGTTCGGTTTATCTTATTAATAATATATAATAAAGTAATAAACATGGACTATAGATAAAATCTAGCAACGATCCGTTGCAGTTTATTTGTTTTTTTCTATAATCGAAAAATATTCAGAGAAAAAAAGTTTTTCGAATTTTTAAAGTTATTTTTTTATGAAATTAAAATCAAATTTTTAGAAATGATTAAAACTCTCAAAGCTAAATCGTCTTCTATTTTAAAAAGGAAATTCAATTTAATTTTTATATAGCCACATCAAATAAATAAATAAATAAATAAAAACTTGTAAGCATGAAAATTTCTTTATTTAAAAACTATTTTTTTTTTCGAGATCGAAAATAATCGTATTCTAATTAACATATACCCCAATATACCGGGTGAGTTTTTTATCTTGAGCCAGTCTTATAATTCAAAAACAGTGAATTATATGGAAAAAAATTTCAAATAAAAGTTTGTTTATATCGAGGGGGGAACTAAACTACGCTATTGTTTGTCGACCTAGAACAAGCTTTCAAGGGTATTTCAATGTCAAGTTCTATTTTTTAAATGGAAACCCTATATTTTTCTATACGTCTACTTAATCTACAAAAAAAACTGAACAACTTTCATAAGAACTATTTTTTTATACATCAAATAAACAGAATTCATGAATCAATTAGATCTCAAAAAAAATTTAATAATTATTTTTAACAATTATTTAACTTAATTTTCAAATAATGATGATTAAATAATTAATTATTAAATAAATAATCATTAAATCGAAAAGTCAAAACAATGAAAATAAGTTGATATTAAAACTTCATTATACTCAGATTTAAGAGATTATTTTCTACTTAATCGAACTAGTTGAAATTCTTGAGTTTAAAAAAGTTTATTTCTCGTGTCAATCCAGTAGATAGTTATATTGTATTACCATAATAAATAAAAATGGAGCATTTTTTGTAGAAGACAGAATTAAAATGGTCTTAATTTATGCGGTGAATGTGGAAGAAGTGTTAAAGGCTGCCATTGAAATGAATGCCGAGCGATTTCCTAATAGGAATACACCCTCACAAGCTTCATTTTATTGTGTTGTAAAATCTGTTTTAAAAAAAAAAACAGGAAATGTAAAGACTACGAAGAAACTGGAACAGGCCAAAATAGGGAAATTGGAACTGGAATTGCAATACACTCTGGAATGTCAGAGATCAGTGTCGAAAAATTATTAAATTATTAATTATTATTAAATTATTTATTTAATAATTAATTATCTAATCATCATTATTTGATAATTAAGTTAACTAATTGTTAAAAATAATTATTAAGAATTTTTTTGAGATCTAATTGATTCATGTATTTTGTTTATTTGATATCGTATAAAAAATAGTTCTAATGAAAGTTGTTCAGTTTTTTTTTGTAGATTAAGTAGACGTATAGACAAATATAGGGTTCTATTTAAAAAACAGAACTTGACATTGAAATACCCTTGAAAGCTTGTTCTAGGTCGACAAACAATAGCGTAGTTTAGTTCCCTCCTCGATATAAACAAACTTTTATTTGAAACTTTTTTTCCATATAATTCACTGTTTTTGAATTGTTAGACTGTCTCAAGATAAAAAACTAACCCGGTATAAATGTATACCAATTACTAATAGGGCAAGAGTGTTTAAAGGGGAGGCGTTTATTTTGACTTTAATGATATATGAGAGATCAACTCCTCTAAATGATGGCGTTAAATTTTTAACCGACTTCAAAAAAGAAGGAGGTTCTCTATTCGATTGATTTTTTTTTTTTTTTTGTGCCTATGTTACCTCATATCTCCGCCAATTCTCAACCGATTTTGAAAATTTTTTGCATTGGGTCCAGTCTAGCTTCCGATTGGTCCCATTTTTTTTCGTTTTTTTTTCATAGGTATTAGACCTTTTTTATTAGGTTTGTTTAGACCTAACCTCTTTGTTTATGAACCGATTTCGATGGTTCTTTTTTTATCCGATAGGGGGTGTCTTAGGGATGGTGTCATATTAATTTGATCAAGTTCTGATGATATGATCACTATTCATAACATCACTAAAAAGAGAAAAATAAAATAATTTTTAAGAAAAAATAAAAACCGACTTCAAAAAATTAAATGCAACAAATAAAATACACTAAAAGGTATAAAATAATTATTATCTTATTTAGTTACAACTAAACGACGAAATATTAACATGAAATTACTTTTTGAAGTCGGTGCCAAACATATACCTTTTATGAATCGCACTCGACGGATCTTACTTAGTACGTTTGGAGGGTATGCTCGCTTATAGGTATAGTTTGTTTGGCACCGACTTCAAAAAGTAATTTCATGTTAATATTTCGATCGTTTAGTTGTAACTAAATAAGATAATAATTATTTTATACCTTTTAGTGTATTTTATTTGTTGCATTTAATTTTTTGAAGTCGGTTTTTATTTTTTCTTAAAAATTATTTTATCATTTTTTTCCTTGGTTGAGTTAAGCGGGCGGGGAATGTTCTGTATTCTGAGCCCACATGCTTACCACCAGTTGGTTTGTCTGACCTCCTTCAAGATTCCAGAACGTCACTTCGATATACTCCTAATAATTTGGTTCTATTAATAATATTATTCTATAATTCTAGAAATCTAAAAAAATTAATATTTTTCTCACGAGACTAATTAACAAATTATTTGATTTATTTTTCCAGGAAAATATTACTTTTTTTGCCCATGACTGCATTGACCAAAATGGAACAGAGTTGCTCAAATTAACATCCATGAATCAGGCTTTATTTTTAATCTCGGTTTGAAAGACAAAGCTGATGAAAAAATTAAAAAAAAAATAATAATAAAAAATCAATTTAGGAAATCATACATTGCGATGTTTCCTTTCCTTTGGGAATTTATCGTTTTCTTTCACTTTGATCTTTCCACTTTTATATATTCTAGCAAAAGAAAATTAGAAAATAAGCTTCTTAGTAAATTTAACTAAATTATTAACAAGAAGAGTTAATTTTTAATCGCAATGAATTTTAATTTTATTAATTAAATAATTTTTACATTGTTATTAATATATAATTAATTATTTTGTAATAATTAAAAGTTGAAAACATAGTGGGGGCTGAGAGCAAAGAAGTGAGCAAACCGGCAAAACATACTTCCTTGAATTTTATTCTTATTGCGATCTAACAGAGTGATGTTATAAACGACCTGAGCATAGAATTAAGGTTGGAAAAATCATACAAGATTCAAATTTCACTTAGGATCAATTGTTCACGGTTACTATCAACAACTTTTACCAATTAATACATATTTATTTCAAATTAATCTAAAATATTATAAAAAAGTAATATACAGAAGCAAAGATAAGAGTAAATAAATATTATCTTTAATATTGATTTACTATGAGTTAAGGATACTAGGTCACTTATTTCACATTAAAATTAAAAGATATAAAAATTTTAATTTTAATGTGAAATAAGTGACCTAGTATCACTAACTTCATAGTAAATCAATATTAAATATAATATTTATTTACTCTTATCTTTATTAAAGGTGTTTCACCTTGCACCAACACCACAATCTCTACTAATTATATACAGAAGCTCTATAAGCTCAGATAAATTTTATTTATATTTACATTAACATAACCCTACAACTGTAACAATTCTTCAATCACCTTAAAATTCACTTTGAAATTAAATATAACGAAATTTTAACGTATCTGCTGAGTACCCGAAATCATATACTGCTGTGTAGTTTTAAAAATCGTACCAGTACTGTGCATGTGTCACAAAAACCACCAAATTTATTATTGTCCTCATAGCCCCATGTGAAATTTTGGACCCGGGTTCCAAAATCTGAAGCGGTCCCCTTATTATGGAATAAGTATGTCTTTTTTTTATGAAGTGGAAAAAGTTGATAACTACTCCTTTTTTTTCCAACATACCCCCTTAAAAGCACGGGCTCGGGACCCAGGGATGCACTTGGATCCCCCCTCTGCATGGACCATGATTTTTCTCAATGTTAAATAAGATTAATTTATTATTTAATATAATAATAAAACCTGAGCAAGATGCGAGGTGGGTTTCACAAAAGAAATGAAACAAAATTGAGTTTTGAATTCGATATATTCCGGGGGTGAGCCCATCAACAACTTCCCTTCTTACCCCTACTTTCACCTCACCACATACATTTCAAAAAATATTAAAAAAATTGTTATTTTTAAAATTATTTTACCATTGTATAATCAGTTTACTTTGACTCCTGATGATGGGCTAAGCCCTGAAATATATCGAATTCAAAACTCAATTTTGTTTTATTTCTTTTTTGTGAAACCTACCTCGCATCTTGCTCAAGTTTTATTATTATATTAAAATGTTTTACCTAGAACCAACACCTAACTCCTTCATAGTTATTATATAAGATGTACGATTTTGAAAACCATCCTGTACGATTTAGGATACCGTTTGTCAAAATCGTACCTTTGTCTTCCTTTTAAAAAAATGTTTGCAAAATTATAACAACTGTTTTCAGTTTTATAATTTTTCTCATTAATATATCAAAGGATAATTGATAAGTCAACGAGAATTATTTTGACCGCGCTGATTTGAAAAATATATTTTTATCTCGCGAGACTACTGCGGATTACGCTATTGGAGTCTTCGGAGTATTAAGTCTGGACCAATAGAGAAAAAGATGTGATCCACTTAGCTACAATCCAACGTCATTTCGCGTATAGCCCGCTAGACATTCGGATGGATCACCAAGTGAATTTGAAATCTCAGATGTTATATATTCGATCTCAAAAAATTATAAAAAATTATATAATTTATTTAATATCATTATTTCAAGTTATAAATATATAAGTTCAAATATTATTTTCACTCAATATTTGACAAAAATTCCCTACATTAGATTTGCGATTGAATCAAATGTAGAAAATATTCGGTTAACTGTTTTCAGAATAAAATTAATGTTGTATACATAAATTCTATTCTATAAAAATTCTCAGCTAAATTCTCAAACAGACTTATCAGAATAACTTTTAAGGAGATAGGTGTTGGTTCTAGGTGAAACATTTTTATATAATAATAAAAATTGCGAGGTAGATTTCACAAAAAAAGGAAATAAAACAAAAATGAGTTTTGAATTCGATTGATTTCGGGTTTGATCCCATCTTCAGGAGTCAGAGAAAACTGGCTGACACCCGAAATATATCGAATTCAAAACTCATTTTTGTTTTATTTCCTTTTTTTGTGAAACCTACCTCGCAATTTTACGCAATTTTTAGACTTATCAGAACTTTACATTATGCATAATTTGTTAAATAGTACGATTTTGCCAACTTTCCCCTAATATGTTATATAATATCTTAGTAGATAAATTTAATTTCGCTATTTTTGTGACAAATATAAATATAAAATATGGTTTATTTTTATTAAAAATTAAATTTTTTATTACATTATTTTTTCTCTAATTCCAAAATTGTCCTGAGAATTAATTCCTAAATTAATTGTCCGTCATTTTAAATTGTAAATAATAAAAATTCCGTTTCGTTGAATCGTCTAAATGGTTGAGCTTGAACCATAAAATTCTCTTAAATGTCTGAAATAAACATCGAAGAGCCTCTCGAGGATGGTGTTGGTCTTCCTCAGGCGCCCCTCTTGTGGTTCCAAACACGGCGAAGGAAGTGCACCAAGGCTTTTAAATAGTCACTCGAGTCGAGGCGTGAACCATCAGAGAAGAAGTTTATACTAATTAGCATTTTAAATTTACATCGACTCGATGGAAAATCTATTATGGGTGGAAGCAAAAAAGAAGAAGACGAAGATGGGTTTCTCACAATAAATATAATCCATTGGCAGTTTAATTGAAACATTTACGGGTCATTGCATTCGAAAAAAAAAAACATATTTTGCATCCTATAATTCTCTATAATCGATTGTATTTATTTGATATCCATTGTGCATTGGAGATTTATTGATTTCAAGAAGCACGTAAATCCAGTCTGACAACCAGAAGTCACCAGTCTATTGTATGTATTTTCATGTAAAGGCTAGGAATATAGATGATACTACTTATTTATATACTATTTTAAAATTTCCTAGTGTCGAGAATACATAATTAGAAAAAGGGATCCATTCTTCATGTCAGTTGAGAAATACCGAAGCATTTGTCTATCCGTCTTTATAGAAATAAATAGAAATAATAAATAAATGAATATAAATCAAATTTAATAATAACACTGTTCGACAAAATTTTTTTCCCGTAAACCTAACAATGGATTCCAGTAGAATTTTATACGGTGATTATCATGCAATTTCCTGATTTTTTACAACACGTCAGAGTTTTGAGATATTATCGGTCAAAATGAGGGAAAAAGGCCATTTTGACCTATTTTCGAGTCCCATTAAATATTAAACAGCAACATTTGAAATCAAAATATTTTGTTGACGTATTAGAAAGCAGCTTCCTCTTTGGTTTTCAAATTGCCACTTGTTTTTGGCTCAATTAGAGCTCGAGTTATAACTAAAAAATTAAAACTACTGATGAGAAAGGATAATAATCATAAAGAGAAACAAAGAGGTTGTCCTCTGCTTGATGCAAATAAACATACACACACATATATAATAATAAAACTAAGATACGAGGTAGGTTTTTCACCAAAAGGGAATAAAACAAAAAATTGAGTTTTGAGTTCGATATATTTCAGGGGGTTATTACTCATCAGGAGTCTAAGACTCTAGTCTAGACTCCTGGTAGTGCCGACCCTAGAAACTCTATCAGGCTCAAAACTCAATTTTGTTTTATTCCCTTTTTCCACCTGCATACCTGTCATTAAGATTTGCCATGACATTGCCCTTCTAGGAAGCAATAAAAAAGAATTAGAGGACGCCTTGAATGGAATCAACCAAATCCTAATAGAAGAAATCAAAATGAAAATAAACAAGAATAAAACCAAGTTCCTAGTATGTACAAAAAAAGAACAAACGAGACAGGAATGCATCAAAATTAACCAAGAAAACCTAGAAGGAGTTAGGAATTCCGCTACCTAGGAAGTAAAATAACATGGGATGGGAGGAGCGAAAACGAAATTAAATCAAGAATTGCCCAAGCAAAAATGGGGTTTAATTCAAAACAAAAACTACTATGCTCCTCCTCAATCAGCTTAGCAAACAGGAAGTTGCTATTGAAGACATATGTATGGAGCATAGCCATGTACGGGTGTGAAACCTGGACAATTAGAGAAGCGGAGAGAAAGAGATTAGAGGCTTTCGAAATGTGGTGCTACAGAAGAATGACGAATATCAAATGGATGGATAAAATTACAAATGAAGAAGTTCTTGGAAGAATCGGAGAAAGAAGAACCTTGTGGAAGAGTCTGAAGAAGAGAAGAGGTCAGATGATGGGGCACACACTGAGACATGGGGGACTGCTTAGGGATATCTTGGAGGAGGTGGGAAAGAAAAGGGGAAGGGGAAGAACCAGATTAGAATATTTCAACCAAATAATTGGGGATATGGGATGCCAGACATTTAGAGAGGTTAAACAGCTGGCGGGGGACAGAGTCGAGTGGAGACGGATTGTTGCATCAAACCAGTCTTAGGACTGTATACTCAATGATGATGACCTCGTATCTTAGTTTTATTATTATATTAAAATGTTTCACCTAGAACCAACACCGAACTCCTTAAAAGTTATACACACATATATTTATCGAGATGATATATCTGTATATATATTATTTATTTGTTTGACACCAAGTTTTCAATATCCATATGATATTGACTCCATGAAAAACATTTATAATTGAAGAAAGACTGATGATGAAGACCAAGTCTCCGAAACTGTAGTCTCAAACAAATAAATAATATATATACAGATATATCATCTCGATAAATATATGTGTGTATGTTTATTTGCATCAAGCAGAGGACAACCTCTTTGTTTCTCTTTGTGAATCAACAACTCTGCTACTCTCGGCAAAACAAAAACTTTTCAATTAAAAATAATAATCATAGATAAAAACACAAGGTTTTAGTTTTTTAGTTATAACTTGAGCTCTAATTGAGCTAAAAACAAGTGGTAATTTGAAAATCAAAGAGGAAGCTGTTTTCTATTATGTGAACAAAATATTTTAATTTCAAATATTGCTGTTTAATATTTAATGGAACTCAAAAATGGGTCAAAATGGCCTTTTTCGTCATTTTGACCGATAATATCCCAAAAATCTGACGTGTTTTAAAAAATCGGGAAATTCTACTGGAATCCATTGCAAGGTTTGTGGGGAGAAATTTTTCTTTAATTTTTGTCGAGCAGTATAGATTTAATATTATTACAATAATTGAAACGTCATTAGTTAAGACGGCTTGCGCCTTTTTTTCGTAGGGTAGGCATAACCTTAGCTAATCTGCTAATTCAGTTGTCTAAATAGCAGGGGCTATTAAATGACCGAACTGTTGCTACTAGCATACAACGAGCGTGCCGCGACAGGTTTGAACATGATTGTGTCTGGTGATGCCTCCTCCACCCTCTGCTCACTAGACAAATTTGGAAATTGTTGTGGTCGCAATTATTTGGCTTCAGTTCATATAAAGGCCCAATCAGTATTTAGCGCAAAAGGGACTTGGTGCGTCACTGAATGTGTACGAAAAACTTCGAAATCAGAAAACAAAATAATTAAGCAAGTTCAAAGCTCAGTTTCATTAAGTTTTAGTCTAAGTAGATTTTTTTAAAACAGCGAACTATTTTTTTCTTCCTCGGAATAATATTTGTTTTTTATAGAAAATTTTATTTTGATCACTTTTCAAATTTATTTATTTTACCATTTTATTAACTATCCACTAGTTAAATTAAATATAAAATTTAGGGCCGTCCAGAGAAATTCCGGGTCCTGGACAAACATGACTATGGGCTCCTTTCACCACATCTAATGTATAAAGTTCCATATGTTGGACTAAATGATGAATGTATACCTCACAGTAAAAACCCGTTTTTATAGGAAGAACGGGTTCTTACTAGTTTAAACGCATTCACTGAATACACCTTTGTGGCAACTAGATGTTGGTTGAGTTTAGTCCAAAGGTCTAGAACTCTATAATCTTAATTTTTGACCTTTGCAAAAAATTTTTAAACGAAAATTTCAAAAATCACATCCTCTACAACTTTGCTTCTAATGAAGTTGTAATTTTTGACATTTTGAAAAGGTCAAAAATGAAGATTCTAGACGTTTGGACCAAACTCAACCAACATCATGAAATTCTAGTTGCCACAAAGGTATTCAGTGAAACGCGTTTTAACTAGTAAGAACCCGTTCTTTCTAAAAAGGGGCTTTTACTGCAACATATATATAAACTACAGTAACGTAATTGCAATTTATAAACTCTTCATATACAGTACGAAACATATTTTGCCATCGTGTGTGAATAAAATGTTATTAAACACAATATTTTTTTCATTAAAAACTAAAGATATTTTTATTTGTGGATAGGTCAAATTTTCATCGGATTTCCATTGTTACTAAATATAATTTTTCTATAATTCGATCACTATAAGTCCCATAAGGGCATATGTGTTAATTTATCTACTCTTATTAAAGGAGGAAAAATTGTATATTTATATATTTATATCTTTTTTCTATTTTGAAAACGGCTCTAACGATTTTGATGAAACAAACTATTAAGAAGTTTTGAGGATGAGAAAGCGATCTGGCTAGGTTTGGACCTCATCAAAATTAATCTTAATTGACTTTTTCTTAATTAAAGTAATTATTGACAGATGAAAATCTCAATAAAAAAGTTTGTTTACATTTTTTTCAATTATCTTTGATTTATTAATTGGATTTTTAATTAATCTTAAAACCCACTAATATTTTATAACAAATAATATTATATGTTAAAATTAGGAAATTTTAATTATTTTTTATTTAATTGTTTTCGGGAAGATGCCCAATTAGCCAGTCCAGTATTCTATCTTCTCGGTTTTTAATGTTTTATCTTTTTACCTGAATTTTAAATTAAAAATAATATAAATATACAGCTTTTGACTGAAGCAAAAAGTTACCGAGCATCGCTCGGTGCTCCAGGTACTAAAATGATTATATTCGGAAGGAGCGCTCAGAATTTCATGAAATTTTGCAAGGATTTTTTACTTTACCATACAGGGTATGGTCAAGTATTGTAATCATGCATGAAAAAAGTGGTTTTTTCCTTCTTATTTTTTTCAAAATATCTCAAAAACGGCTGAAACTATTTTGATCAAAAAAATTGAGCGAAACCATGGCCTTTCGGTCTACAAATAAGGCCTTATAAGTGAACATCGAAAAAATTATATTTCGAGATAATAATTGTTTTGTCAAAATGTCTGTTAGTTAGTCTGGTTGTCCGTCCGTTAGTTAGTCTGTGCCTTACCAAATTTTTGTGGACGAGGTAGCTCAAAAACTAGTTTGAATATCGAAACCAAATTTCACGCGTAGTTTTGGTCCATTGAGATTAAGAGCCGGTTAGATTTTGGTGCATATCGACCCAAAATTTAGGGATGTGGATGGGGGGGGGGTTAAAAACTAAAAATCTAGGCCGTTTAAGCAAACTCAACCAAATTTTGTATACCTAATCACTGGACCCCCAGAAGTCTAAAAATGCAAAAACTAACCACCCAACATGGGGGGGGGGTCAAAAAATAATAATCTTGGATATTTACCAAACTAAACCAAATTTTGTATACATAATCAGTGGGACACCAGAAGTATAAACATGCAAAAACTAACCCCCCCCCCCCTACATGATTATAAATAATTTTAGGTGCCAGGTTGTATGGTAAAGTCAAGTGGATGGCCACATCAGAACACGTCAGCTTATTTTCTTCATAAATATTTATCAATTTCTAAAGCTTAAAAAAATCTGATTGTAATCGTTTAGGGGGGTCAACTCCCTTAAATAAATAAATAAATAAATTTCCTTCAATCCTTTATTTCTGCAAAATATATATAATCTAAGTGGAATCCACAATTTTACAACACTCAACACTCCTTTGGAGTCAAATTCAAAATAAACTAACCTGTTGATCAATTTGTATATTTTTTATCTCCTTTGATATTTCTTGAAGGACTTAAGGGGTGGAGAGTCGAAGTATTTCCAGTTTGGGGGGGGGGGGTGTAATTTGATTTTTCTCTTTTAAGAGATAATCATACTTTTTCTTTAATCCATTCATTTCTATTTTTATCAAGTACAATTATACAGGTTTTTTTTCAGTAGTTAAAGTATATTTATATAATTATTTTTCATTTTTTTATTCCGCATGTACTCTATCATTAATCATTAATGTTTATTATTTTTTTCGCCTTATCTTCTTCTTTGAATGATTCGTCATCCATTGGATCTCGTCATTTTCTTTCCTTAGAATCACCACATCAACCTAGAATATTCATTATTCAATTAAGCACACCTCTACATAATATATATATCACACACACACAATAGGTTATTGAAATTGAAATTTATTTCACGGTGAATGAGAGTAGGAAGGAGTGTAGAATTAGAAGGGACCAAAATGAGCTCGCCCTGCTTTTTCAATGAATGACCTGTCTAATGAATTTACCATAATTTACTATTCGATACAAAACTGATTTTCTTTCGTATCTTTGAAGCAAAATTTGATTTTTCGGTTTTCCATCTTCCTTTCGTTCAATTCATGTGGCACCCATTTTCCACACTTTTGAATCTTTCCCATAGCCTTTAAACGGTCAGAAATTGTTTGCTGTGCAACATTTAACATTACTGCTATTTCCTTTTGACTCAAAGTATCATCTTCATCCAATATTGCTTGCAATTCGGCGTCTTCAAACTTTTTTGGTGGTCTTCCACGTTCTTCATTTCTCACATCAAAATCATTATCTCTGAACCGTTGAAACCATCTTTTGCATGTTGCTTCTGATAGAGCATGATCACCATATGCCTCGACAAGCATTCGATGCGACTCTGCAGCACTTTTCTTCAAATGAAAACAAAAAATTAATGCTTTCCGCAAATCATCACTTTGTGGTACAAAATTCGACATTTTTAACACGATGAAAAAATATGATGTTGTTTGTTCAATGACTTGATGTATATTAAATATGTTTAACAGATGTCATACCAACCAAACAAAAAAAAAATTAAGGCTCGTTCACATTAAATGTTCCCTATCGACACATTTGTATCTTAACGCTCACTTCATACCGGTATACCAGGTAAATAATATTCATATATGTGTTTAATAATTATTTAAAAAATGTTCATTTATCTAATTGGAATGCAAATACATCACCACCTGTTAGTCCAGTTAAATTGTGTTTTTACCCGGAAAGTTTTGGGGTAGTTTTTATTTTTTTCATCCCATGTTTTTTGGTGAGCTAAATCCGAATCCGAGGTTTGATAACAAAATTTCGTGACGGAACATTGTAAAAAAAGGTGAAAAATCTCATTGTTGGCGGTGTTTTGCTTATAACTCGAAAACTATAAACTTTTGGCAAATACCCTCTCTAATCAAAACGAAAGTATATAAAATTTCCTACAAATTTCATAATTAATGTTTTTTTCTCCGAAGAACCATTCGGGCTCTAGTTGAAAAGTTCATTTCATTTCATTCAGACACGAAATTTTGTTAGCAAACCTCAGATTCAGATTCAGAACACCAAAAAACATATAGAATGGAAGAAATCAAAACTACCCAAAAAAATTTTCCCGCGAATGGCCTTTTTGAGCACAATTTTACTGGACTATGTAGGAAAATTCACTTTTTGAGGTCTTCATAATTCACTTAGATAATAATTTTCAGAAATGGTAAGCGAAAGTCGTCTAGAAAGCACGCCATCTCTTCAGATCATGTATTATTTATTTGTCTTCTTTTTTGTAAACCTACTTACGAGGGGTGAACCGCGAACTAATATGCTGTACACCTACTTCCACTTGTACTTCCAAATATTTCAAAGTACTTCCAAATATTTCCAAGTAATTCCAAATATTTTCAAGTAATTCCAAATATTTCCAACTACTTCCAAATATTTCCAAGTACTTCCAAATATTTCCAAGTACTTTCAAATAATTCCAAGTACTTCCAAAATACTCCCAAAGAGGTGTGCACCTACTTCCAATCGCGGATCACCCCTCGCCTACTTATATCCTAATTCGATATATCTATATCAGTGAGTCCCTTCGAAAAAACAAGCAAAGAAGTTCGAGCCTGATTCGAGCGCTTAGGGTTCTGTAGAAGGATGGTGAGGGCTTAGAAGCCATCTATAAATTAGGTCACACAGTAAGGGGGAGGGAACATCTCAGATTTGTGACAAAAACTGGCAAGGGTGGCCCAAGGGATCTTAAAAACTGTGATGTCATAAAAGTCTAATAAAAAAATTTAAAAGGCCAATTGATCCTAAAATTGGTTGTATGATAGATACTAATAGTTTGTGGCGCGAGGACATTGAATATTTCCGAATAGCGTGATCTAGTCGGTGAAAGATGAGAGAAAATTCTAAATAGAGTTCTCTTCTCCGGATAATTTGGTTTGAATGCCGAGTTTAAAACACGAGATGAATGCCTGTCTAACGCTGTTAGGATAATTAGCCCCCAACCTCACAACCTTCTCTCTCGGTGCATTTTCGGTTTCTCTTTTTCTCTGTTAGCATTTTATTAGAGCGACCAAACCAGCCAGCCAGCTGAGAGAGGAGCATTTCAAGGCCTTCTCGCATCTCTCCGAAAGAGCAGAGATCAGACCAGATGAGATGTTTTTAATTTGTTAATATGCATCCATCCTTCCATCCATCCATCCATTTTCAATTTAAATGCAGCGCATTCAATTAGATGGACGTGAAACAAATAAAACCTGCAAGGTATTCCTCTCAGCTTAATGGATTTTACCTCTCAATAACCTGCAATAAAAAGTGCATTTCGCTGATGTTATTATCTCAATAAAAATATTCTAGCGTGTTTAGTTCACGTGATTTTCACTTATTTCGCATTAATAACAAAACAAAATTAAAATTCACTTATTTAAATTAATATTAAGAATATTAGAAGCAATTTTCTCTTTGGAGAGAGAGCAACTGGTAGAAATATTAATTAAGAAGTGATAGAAGGCAGCCCAAGAATAATGAAAAAATAAGCTAACGTGTTCTGATGTGGCCATCCACTTGACTTTACCATACAACCTGGCCCCTAAAATTATTTATAATCATGTAGGGGGTGGGGTAGTTTTTGCATTTTTTTATACTTCTGGGGTCCCACTGATTATGTATACAAAATTTGGTTGAGTTTGGTAAATGGCCAAGATTTTTAATTTTGATCCTACACCCCCCCCCCATTTTGGCCTGTTAGTTCTTGCATTTTTAGACTTCTGGGGGTCCACTGATTATGTATACAAAATTTGGATGAGTTTGTTCAAAAGGCCTAGATTTTTAATTTTTAATCCCCCCACCCCCCATTAATTTTGGTTCAATATGCACCAAAATCTAATCAGCTCTTAATCTCAATGGACCAAAACTACGTGTGACATTTGGTTTCGATATTCAAACTAATTTTTGAGCTAGCTCGTCCACAAAAATTTGATAACGCACAGACTAACGGACATCCAACCAGACAGACAGACTAATAGACATTTTGACAAAACAATTATTATCTCGAAAAATATAATTTTTTTGATGTTCACTTATTAGAGATTTTTTGTAGAGCGAAATGCTATGGTTTCGCTCAATTTTTATAATCAAAATAGATTCACCTGTTTTTGAGATATTTCGAAAAAAGAAGGAAAAAACTACTTTTTTCATGCACGATTGCAATGCTTGATCATGCCCTGTATGGTAAAGTAACAATTCTCTCGAATAAAATAGATTTATTGAACAGTCGTTTTTTCCATTCAAAAACCGACGTTTTTGAGGCTCTTAGCTCCTTCTTCAGTGTTTAAATTTTAATGAAGATAACATACAAGATCCTTAATTAATGAAAAAAATTCCTCTGTTGAGAAAGGACAAACCTACATTTGATTAAACATGTTATTTTGAGATTTTTATTTTGACTTTCGATACGATAAGGGGCCGTCCATAAATGACGTCACACGAATTTCATGATTTTTAGACCCTTCCTCCCTCTGTATCACATTTTCATTGAGCCCACCCCCTGTATTGTGACGTCACACTATCACTTTTATACCCTTATTCCATGCTTACAATTTTTTGTCTAGATTTATTTTATCAAAATTTTCAGGTTTGAATAATAATAACTTGAAATCTAAAAAATGTATTTGAAAATTTTTAAAAATTTTTAATTTGACATCTCAATTTTTAAGATCCCCGGAACCCACATTTTGTCACAAATCTGAGATGCCTTACTGTGTGTAATGTAATTTATGGACGGCCCCTTATTGGAATTAATTTTTTTAAATAAAAATAAAAAAGTGGACCCAAACAAGGGTAAATATAGTATTTTATGGATTTTGTATTATATTAAAATTAACAACAATCCTAAAATGAATTAACTCATGGATTAACCTCTGATTAATAAATAAAGGAATAAACCTAATATTAATATTTCAAATGACTTTTGGCTAAAAGTGATTTCATGTAAAAACTTCGTCGTTTAGTTGTAACTAAATTAGATAATAATTTTTTTATAAAAGAATTAAATATTATAATTTTCATTATTTCGTCATGAGAATTGAAAATTCCGTTATTTGATCATATCATCAGAACTTGACCAAATTAATATGGAACCACCCCTAAGGTACCCCCTTTCCAATAAAAAAACAATCTTCGAAATCGGTCCACATGGTAAAAAATAATCGAGGAACATACATAAAAAAAAAGATTCCGACAAATTGATAACTTCCTCCTTTTTTTTGAAGTTGGTTAAAAATAGATTTTATTGAAATTTTTCGGAAAAAATGAAGCAAACATACCACTATTTTTCTGCTGGAGATGATGTGTCTGTCCCGTGTTGTGTTCAAGTCACGTCAGATATTTTTCTAAAAGGAAATTTAATATATTAGTAAATAAGAAAATTAACGCTTGAAATGGTAAATTATATATGAGAAATTTAAAAAATTAGGTACATATTTAAAACCCAACGAGGACAACACACTAGTCTCTCAGTGGGTTTTAAATACCACATTTTTTTTTAATTTCTCATTAATATCGAATCTAAATATTAGTGATTATTTCATCATTATTTTATTAAATATTTTAAAATGGCAGGGAAGTGGACAAAAAATTAAACAACAGTTATTCAATTTACCAGACGTTTCGTCACTTTATTGATTAAATAAATTTATAATTTTTCTCATTAATATATCAAAGAATAATTGATATATCAACGAGAATTGTTTTGACCGCGCTTATTTGAAAAAGATATTTATCGCGAGACTACTGCTGATTACGCTATTGGAGTCTGCGGAGTCTTAAGTCTGGGCCAAGAGAGAAAAAGATGTGATCCATTTAGCTACAATCCAACGTCGCGTATTCTAGACATTCGGATGGATCACCAAGTGAATTTGAAATCTCCGATGTTATATATATTTAATCTCCCAGCCCAGAGCGCTCGGTCTATTAGCACGTTAGATGCTTGCCATTAATTAATCGAACACAAAGAGAAACAAAGAGGTTGCCCTCTGCTTGATGCAAATAAACATACACACATATTATATCGAGATGATATATCTGTATATATATATTATTTATTTGTTTGAGACTATAGTTTCGAAGACTTGGTCTTCATCATCATTCTTTTTTAATTATAAATGTTGTTTTTCATGGAGTCAATATCGTATGGATATTGAAAATTTGATGTTCCTTCTTCACTGGTGGTCAGCTTAGAAACAAATAAATAATATATATATATAGTATACAGATATATCATCTCGAATATATATGTGTGTATGTTTATTTGCATCAAGCAGAGGGCAACCTCTTTGTTTCTCTTTGTGAATCAACAACTCTGCGACTCTCGGCAAAACAAAAACTTTTCAATTAATTAATCGAATGTTTTCTACATTTGATTCAATCGCGAATCAAATGTAGGAATTTTTGTCAAATATTGAGTGAAAATAATATCTGAACTTATATATTTTCTGAACTAATGGATATATCAATCGAGAATTTGTTCAAATAAACTCGATCAAAACAATTCTCATTGATATATCAATTATTCTTTGATATATTAATGAGAAAAATTATAAATTTATTTAACATCATTATTTCAAGTTAGAAATATATAAGTTCAGATATTATTTTCACTCAATATTTGACAAAAATTCCTACATTTGATTCGCGATTGAATCAAATGTAGAAAACATTCGATTCACTATTGAACTTCATCAGTAGCTCATTCAATATACCTAACTCTTTGTCAAAAATCTCTCAACTATAAGACACCCAGCAACGAACATTTTCCATTAAAACACAATTAAAACATAAAATTTTATGTTAAAACAAGACAATCTAATATTGATTTTTTTTAATGTTTTAATTGTGTTTTAATGGAAAATGTTCGTTCCTGGATGTCTATAGTTGAGATTTTTGACAAAGAGTTAGGTATATTGATGAGCCACTGATGAAGTCTCAATAAAGTGACGAAACGTCTGGTAAATTGAATAACTAACTCTGTTGTTTAATTTTTTGTCCACTTCCCTGCGATTTTAAAATATTAGGGATTATATTTTTTGTAGTATTGTTTAAAGGTTTAAGCATTGAGTTAAAATTTCCTAATAAATACCAAAATTGGATTTGATTTATTATATCATTTTTCAATCGCTCTTTAAATGAATGAGTAGATGCTAAACCACCCTTTTGATGATACTCCGATTTCTAACTAGTATATAAATCTTGTTAAGATGATTCATTTATTTTTTAAGCAAATATAACATCATGGAAAAGTTTACAAGAACTATTTCAAAGTGGTGGTCAGAGAGGAAAAAAAAAACATTTCAAAGTAGCTTGCGTGATACATATAATTTATTTTTCTGGGGAAAAATGATTAATATAGAAAAATCATTGAGCTAATGATAGAGAAAGAAAATATAACAGAATTTCAACAAATATAATTAATTAATACAAGTCACCGGAATTATGATTAACGAGAACCTATCCGGACTTAAGATTTAAATTATATTTCATTCCAAAAATTGTATCGGTTAGAATGTAGTTTAAACCAGGTTAATTAATAAACCGTACGCCCTTCCACGTGGGTGGATAGTCATGGGTAATTTTATTTCTATTTTTTTGTTCTAAATCTGGTTTCAAACTATTAAGGGCATTGATTCCTTCCACCTAAAAGTCACAAAGTCACCTCATAGATAAAAGCTCTCAAAGAGATAGGGGAATGCAATACTTCACATTATATCCTATATATCAATGATATGACATATTATGATAAATAGAAGAATATGGTATTCCTATACTTATGTGAATGTAAATAAGCTGACGTACCCTGTATGATAAAGTAAAAATTGCATAAGAAACCTTATAGTATATTGCTTGGTTTTTTTTTAAATAGAACTATTAGTGTTTGCTCTTGTATAATATTTTATAAATAAAAAAAATCGAATAAATATTATATTATTAAGAAAGATTCTAAATTTAAGGTCAAAATTTTAAAGATTTTAGTAGAAATAATTTTATATTGCTTATCAGAGAGGGTGCATTCCCTTAGGAGTTGAATCTGAGAACCAACATGCTTTCTGGGCAGTTGATCTACCTCTTGAGGCAATAATCTCTCCTACAAATATAAATATAATAAAAGCCAAAAATTTCACTCCACTCAATTCAAGCGGCTGCGGACCATTCATTTATTTAATAAATCGAAAGAATTAAGTATCTTTTTTTTGAAAATTAACTGGTAATTTTTTTAAAAATCAACTAGATGGCTGAAACCAAAATATATTATTAAGAAAGATACTAAATTTAAGGTCAAAATTTCAAAGATTTTAGTAGAAATAATTTTATATTGCTTATCAGAGGAGGTTCATTTCCTCCGGAGTTGAATCTGAGAACCTCCTGATGAACCCACTCTGATAAGCAATATAAAATTATTTCTACTAAAATCTTTGAAATTTTGACCTTAAATTTAGATTCTTTCATATTATTAATAATATATTTTGGTTTCAGCTATCGAGTTGATTTTAAAAAAAATTACCATCTAATTTTCAAAAAAGATACTTAATTATTTCGATTTATTATATTTTTAAAAATTAAATAATTATTATGTGGTTTTAAAAATTAGATAAATTTGAAACACGTGCGTTTACAGAAGATTTCACTCAAAAATGAAAATATATTTAATAATATCATTTTATAACATTAATTAAATTTTATATTTTTAAAAATTTTAAGATGGATATTCAAATCGCTGTTATGGTTAAGATCATAGTAATTAAAAAAAAAATAACAAGTAAAATTAAATTAAAGATACAATTAACTCTCAAATCACCTGTTCAATAGTTAAGGCCGATAGTAATTAAATAAAAAAAAATAAGTAAAATTAAATTAAAAGATACAATTACAAATTATCCTACTTTCTCAATATCACTTTTCATTTAAATAAAGTTTTAATAAAAGATCAAATTCCATTTGAAATATCAATCAAATGAATCATTTTGAATTTGAATTAAGCATCATTGATAGAAAGATAAAATATACAAAATGGATATTTCTGAAGTTCAAGCAGTTCAAATTTTGTACCTAATTTATCAAGAGCTAAGTCAACGATAAGTAGCAAGTAAACTTTCAATAAGCCGTTTTTCAATCAAAAAAAAAAAAAAAGATTTACTAATTATAAAGTTTTTATTGGTGGCTCGATTTTTTTGCACTTTAGTGTATTTTGCAGGTTTCTTCTACTAGTTGAGAAAAAAATTATATATACAAAATTGATATAATTTTTTCATTTAATTTCAAGCATTGATTTTACCAAAAAATTCAGTAATCAATAAATTATAAATGACAAATACAACTTCACAAATAAAAATATAATACACTGAGTTCATTGTTTCATCAAACACAAGGATTTTTTTTTTTTTAATGCAATCGAATGCAAGAAGGGGTGCACCAGTAAAGGTGTAGCCCTATGGATCTCGAAAGACCCTTGCATTACCGAAGAGAAGGAAAGTTGATTAAGTGAGAGGGTGTAGACGTAGGTGTCTATGCACCCTGGTTTTGAAGGTTTGAAGATCATAGGTGCTGGGAAAGATAGAGGCTGGGAGAGAGTTCCAGTTCCTTGAAGTCATGGGGATATATGTATTCGCGAATGAAGTGGTCCGGCACTTTTCCAATTTGACCGCAAAAGAGTGTTGGGAGTCGGCAAAACGTGTGCTGCGTGCAAAGTATGCTTTGGGGGAATTATTGACTTTATCTCATCAGAGCACCTGCCGTGATAGTATCTATAGAAAAGGGAAAGGGCAGAGACATCTCTTCGATGAGCCAACGAGTCGAGGGAGTCGGTGAGGGTAGAATCGTCAATTAGCCTGACGGCTCGTTTCTGAATTGCATCAAGGGTAGCAAGAGAATATTTTGAGGCTCCTCTCCACAGATGAGAGCAGTATTCGAGATAGGGGCGGATTTGGGCCTTGTAGATGGTGAGAAGTTGTGAGATGGTGAGTTGTTGTAAGATATTCAAAATAAATCCAAGGCATAGGAGAACAAAGTGAATTGTACTAGAATTGAAAGACTTAGTTTGTTCATTTTCCAAATATCTCGATTTATTTTTTTCTTCTTCCTTCCAATCTGAATGCTTTCCGTTCTGGTCTGAATGCAACCATTTTGTTCAAATAATTCCTTAATGATCAGCCAAACAAACTTCGAGGTCGGACCGCTTGTTAAGATTCCTGCATTTTGCACACAAACGAGAACCGAGAGCGCCTTATACTCTTCTTTTAAGAGCCTAATCTCGATCGTCCCCCTTCCAGACACCAAACTCTGCTCGTCTTTTTTTTTATTTGCTATCCAATTAAAAAGATTTTTACTGAATTTCAGTGAAAGTTGTCTGAAACATCTAAATTCTGAAATTTAACGAGCTCAGAGCGGATGACCAAAAGAGAACTTGTTTTTGATTATTAAAATAAAAAACAAAGGATTTCTCAAGCTCGGATTTGATTGAATTAAACCAGATCGGATATATGGCTTCACCGAAACGGTGAACTAGAAAGACTTCTACCACATATGAAGAGATTGCTTTTGTTATATGCGATAATCGTTTTTCGTCTCTTCCTGCCCTTTTTGGATTCATATTACTAAGTATTTTGTTACATCAAGGGTGTGTTGTGCAAACGCCCTCTTTACTACAATCAGGAAGAGAGGTTTTAACGATAAACGATCCCCTTCATTTAATACCTATCAAGCAAGCAAAGCTTAGAGGAAAAAATTTCCAAAGGAAATTAATTAGTGAGAAAAACATTTCGATTAGATCGTAAATCCGCTGCTTGAGATATAATCGCTACATACTAGCGAGAGATAAATAATCTACCTGATAAAATCCCTAAAACTAGTAATTAACATTATTTTCGTAATAAATCATTAATATATATCTTACCGAAGAAATGCATTCTCTCCAGTAGTGAGTTCAGCGATTTTATTGGAATTCACATTAATTAGATGAATTTCAAAACCAAAGTATTTATCATTATTTCGAAGAAATACATTTTTTTTTTTTACCTCCACATTCCCAGCATCTCTCAGAGAGTTGATAGATGAGGAAATTTGTTTTGTCGGCTTTTAATTATTATTTAGTTATTATTTTTTAACTA
This sequence comes from Forficula auricularia, assembly GCA_024734495.1. Lineage (NCBI taxonomy): Eukaryota > Metazoa > Arthropoda > Insecta > Dermaptera > Forficulidae > Forficula > Forficula auricularia. Next base: position 107,632 of record JALMQS010000289.1, read on the forward strand.
ATCTATGCGAGAAACTAGAAAAAACTCATTGGTGTATAAATTAAATGATTAATTTATTTTAATTAGGTTGCCATGGCAACAACAATATGATTTATTATTAATAATTTTTAAGGATTTAGAGTGTCGGTTCTAGGTGAAACATTATAAGTAACTTATGAGGAGAATTTTCTAGGTTAGGTTTCACAAAAAGGAAATATTAAAACAAATGTATGTTTATTTGAGTTTGATTCACTCGATATATATTTCGGGTTATTAGCCCATCTTCAGGAATTCAAAATGGGTTTCATTTGAAGTTAGGTTTCACAAAAGGAAATATTAAAACAAATGTATGTTTATTTGAGTTTGATTCACTCGATATATATTTCGGGTTATTAGCCCATCTTCAGGAATTCAAAATGGGTTTCATTTGAAGTTAGGTTTCACAAAAAGGAAATATTAAAACAAATGTATGTTTATTTGAGTTTGATTCACTCGATATATATTTCTGGTTATTAGCCCATCTTCAGGAATTCAAAATGGGTTTCATTTGAACTCCTGAAGATGGGCTAATAACCCGAAATATATATCGAGTGAATCAAACTCAAATAAACATACATTGTTTTAATTTTTCCTTTTTGTGAAACCTAACCTAGAAAATTCTCCTCATAAGTTATTTATTATTATTGATATAGATTATAGAAATATAAATAAACATTTTCTTCGTTCTAACGAATATATTATATAGGTATGCATATACTTCATAATTTATTTATAATTATAAGTGATTTTCTAAAACTTTAATTTACTATAAATACTTTTCTTTAAATTAATTGTAAAACAGACGATATATTAAATTTCTAATATTTTTTAATTAAGGACAATAAAGTCGTTTTTGATGTGTAAATATTTTTATGGACCCCCCCCCCCCCTAGAAACTTATGATGTTTAGCGACAAATTTGGCTGAAATAGAAATTAAGGCGGGAGTCACGTGATGGCTCACAATTCAATTGGTCATTTATAAGGATTATAAGTAGGTAGAGCCAAGAACCAAACAAATTCGAATTAATTTTTTAATTTTTCTTACCGTTTAGCTGTCTAACTGATGATGTATTTCTTTTGGTTTTGTTAAGGGAGAATGGTGTGGGTTCTTGGTGAAACATTTTAAATAAAGTAAAGAAAATTTTTTTAATTTTTTTTAGAAACTTTGTAAAATTTAAAATACAAAATACTAGGTAGGATTCACATAAATAAAAGATCGGATGGTTGTTTAGCACGACTCTATATATATTTCGGGGTATAAGCTCATCTTCAGGAGTTCATAAAGGACACTCTTTGTTTAGCACGACTCTATATATCTATATTTCGGGGTATAAGCCCATCTTCAGGAGTTCATAAAGGACACTCTTTGTTTAGCACGACTCTATATATATTTCGGGGTATAAGCTCATCTTCAGGAGTTCATAAAGGACACTCTTTGTTTAGCACGACTCTATATATATTTCGGGGTATAAGCCCATCTTCAGGAGTTCATAAAGGACACTCTTTGTTTAGCACGACTCTATATATATTTCGGGGTATAAGCCCATCTTCAGGAGTTCATAAAGGACACTCTTTGTTTAGCACGACTCTATATATATTTCGGGGTATAAGCTCATCTTCAGGAGTTCAAAGAGTGTCCTTTATGAACTCCTGAAGATGGGCTTATACCCCGAAATATATATAGAGTCGTGCTAAACAACGATTCGATCTTTTATTTATGTGAATCCTACCTAGTATTTTGTATTTTAAATTTTAAAGTTTCTAAAAATAATTTTTGTTATAAGTTATAATAAAAGTATCTATTATTATCATTAGAAATGTACATAATATCACATTGTTTACTTTTTAATTTACTATAACTTATATGGAGAATTGATGGAAGGCAGCCCAAAGATAATGAAAAATAATATTCCGAATAAATTAAATTTATAGAAACATCCTTTATTCTCTTAAAAATCGACGTTTCGGAGCATCTTCCCTCCTTCTTCAGAGTTTAAAAGTGGCAACCAACTGGGAAGAAGGAGGGAAGATCCTCAGAAACGTCGATTTTTAAGAGAATAAAAGTGATGTGTCTACAATAAATTTATTTTATTCGGATCATTATATTTTTCATTATCCTTAGGCTGTCTTCCATCAATTCTCTATTGTCATTCTACCAGTCCGTCTCCAAAAGAAAATTCTTATTATATGGTTTTTTTTTTTCAGTTTCAACTAAAATCGATGTCACGAAAAAATTAATATTGACCCATTTAATACTGGTGCTAGAGTAGGTGTTTTCAGATGCAGAAAGGGCTACAATTATAAAAAATAAGAAAATTCCAATAAAATAATTTATGTTTATGATCGAAAACATTATAAATGGATTGGAAAATTTGTTTACATAAGGTGAGTGCGCAAGTGGGCGAAACACCCACGGGGGTCGACTAGTAAAGACATCAGAAACGCATTTTCTAGTTCTAATAAATACAATTTGATTAGGAATATTAATTAAAAGATATCTCTAAATGAATTCACTTAATAGTTTCTAGACTTTTTCGTTATCTCCCCCATAATTGATTATCTCACAAACATAAATATCTACCCTTGATAAAATCTGATAATAAATTAAATACAAAGCATAAAAAAATAAATAATCGTTGATCCAATTCACCTATAGATTTTCAATGATTTAGATTTAACAAGGTGTTTGTAATGAAAATAAAATTTTTCGGATTTATTTGGATTTGTTCTTATTTTCTTAAATTAAAAAAAAAACGACGATAATAAAATAATTAATAGATTTTTTTATACTCTTACTAGGATAGTTCTAGTTCGATTTGATGAGGAAATAAAAACGTGTTACAACATGCTTGTAAAATCCTACACAAAATCCTTCAATTCTTAGAAAATGACCTATGACTGAGTACAGGTGGAGTTATTGTATCAGCAGAATTTTAAGCCATAAATTTACCTTTACTAATATAATAAAGTCTGATATTAATTTCAGTTAAGTAAAGTTTTAAGGATGTATATGAGACGTATAGACAATCTAAAAAAATAAAAATGGAGAATTGGCTTGCGCCTTGTTTTCGCAGGGTAGGCATACCCTTAACTAATCTGCTAATATAACTGTCTAAACAGCAGGGGGCTATTAGATGACCGGACTGATTCTACGGGCAAACAGCGAGCGTGATGCGACATGTTTGAACTTGATTGTTTCTGGTGATGCTTTGCCCACCCTCTGCCCACTAGACAAGCCTCCGCTTTGACTGTAACAATCTTCTGCAGTAGTCTTTGGGACAGTGATGCGTCGGAAAATGCTTAGTGGTAAAATGGAGCAACGGGTTAACCTCAAGCAGGCGAGATGGGAAAAAAATTTCAAAATACTTTTTCTTAAAGAAAAAGGAACAAATTCATTTTTAAAATTAAGACAATTTGAATTCACCTACAAGCGTCTCTTATTTTAAAAGATTTACATTTTCAACCTCTTTTAAATTCACTCTTATTACTTTACTAGATAATATATTATATGAGGTATAGTAAAATGTTGTAATCGAGTATAAAAAAGTTGTTTTTATTTGTACTTTCGAAATATCTCAAAAAACGGATGAAACTATTTATTATTCGTCCTATTAGTTCTTTTTGTAAAAAACCTTGAAACGTGAAAAACATGTTGTGGCCACAGTAATTTGGGCTCAGTCCTTATAAAGGCGCCTATCAGTAATTCGCACGACGGCGCAAAAGAGACTTGGCCCCGACCCTGGGTTATCTTAATATAGACAACCTAACAGAGAAAGAAACAAATTTTTACCTTTTAGACATTGTTTCTAAATAAATAAATAAATAAATCTTTATTCCTCGACCTGCTTAGAGGCACAAGTCCTCGGTGGCTAGGTCCTCCAAACATCAATACAATCTAGCTAAAATACATTAACAAACTTCAATACAAATTAATTATAACAATTTAACAAAAAATAAACAAGTAAAAAAAAAAAAAAAAAGAAAAAGAAAAAAATAGAAATGTATGCTCATTAACAAATAACATGACCATAGATTTCCATCAAAAGACAAAAAGTAATTTAAAAAATCCGCGCAAAAATCCGATACCAGGAGCAAGCGACGCATTAGCCATCCCGGCATTTGCCATAAGTTGTTAAGGAAACCTGGTCAAAACCTTAACAAAGATGGTATGACCTCTATCTACCTCACCTAATCTCTGATTGTAAGAACTAAATAAAATTTTGCACAACTCTAGTACTTTAGGACTTGACAAAATTTATAATTGATTTAATCATAGGAGGCGGAATACTATAATCCCAAGTAGTAATAAATAGACAGTCTTCCACAAATCAATGCCAGATCCTACAAATGAATGCAAACCTACATATTAATATCTGAATTAACTAACTTGTAAGAACCAGACCTATTTAAATTAATACCATTCTTCCCTATATCCTTATAATCTATATAACCATCTGAATCATTCTCATAAGAAAAATACCACCACTGGTTTCAACACCTATACTTCTAGTCCCAACCCTGGATTGACTATCCCTTTTAACCATATTATCTTAAAAAAAAAGAAAAAATATTATAAAAATAAACAAAATATTTACCTTAGTAACGCAGAGATTTCCTTATTCCAGCCTAATTTCAAAACCAACCCTTGCTTTTCCTATCTCTAAATGGAAAGAAGAATTAACAAACCCCCTTCCCCAAAAGAGACAGAAAAATAACTAATAAAAACCCACCAAAAAGCTTCAAATTCGCAAGACAGCTTTTTGTTTACCCACCAGACTTCAAAGAGACCTAATTTTTTTTTTTTTTTTTTTTTTTTTTCTAAAAGCAATCAAAAAAATTGAGTTTAATAAATCAATTAACCTAAAATCGAAGTTCAAATTTTAATAATAAATACTTTACAAGTAGGTAAATAAGGAATTTTATCTTTTGTTTATAATCCCAAAACCCCAGAAGAGATTTGTTTCAGTGAAAATTTAAATTTCTCTCTCTGCTTTATTTATCTTTAAGAACAAACAAACGTTAATTAATGATTATTTCAACTTCTTATGTAAATTAATGCTCCCCAAAATTGTCGTTAATGTAAACGACACTTTTAAACTCTGATTATTTTTATAATAGAAGTGTTGTTATATATCAAGGATTTACTAAAAGCTTTTAGGGACAATAATTGGGAAAATGGATTGGATATTTCGTAAAGATTCATTATAAGAATGAAACCGGGATTGGAAGATATACTAAATGGCGGCTATCATCAAGAAAACTCAATTAAAAATATCTCGAAATGCAAGTAATGAATTGAATGTGAATCGATTAATAATTAATATGATGAAATAGGAAAAAAAAACAAGTTTCTAGTTAGACTTGAAAATGGCTAGGGATTTGATAATTAAAACAATATACATAGTTTTAGGAATTGATTAAATCTTTTGTTGCCGAAATTTTTATTAAAATATTTAATTAAAAATCACGATATTTTCACAATTAGATAGGTATATATTTTGAAGGAGACAATAAAAGAGTGTGTCTTCTGCTAAATAATATTGGAAAAAAAGTGCAAACGACAAACATATAGCAAAAGTATTATATTGATATGTATCTTCCGAGCACGGGCTAGAGCTTGTTAATGTAAAATAAAATAAAAGATTAAATATATAGGAGCGAAAGCTTATATTTTTAACTGACTTTGAAAAAAAAGGAGGAGGTTATCATTGTGGTTGAATTTATTGAAGGTTCGATTTTTATTTAAATTACACATAATTAATTAAAATTAGTTATTGAACTCAACAACAATATACTACAATATAACTACGACGTTTCTATCGGCATATTCTGCGACCGTGCTCAAATATGAGTAGGAAATCAGATTCTCTCTAAAAATTTTAATATATTAGAAGTATTTTATTTTGGAGAGGCGGACTGGTAGAATTTTCGTTTTAAACACTATAAAGGAGGGAAGGTTCTACGAAACGAGGGTTAACTCGATTTATTCTGCGATCAAAACGTTGTAGTTATATTGGACGTTGTATTCAATAAATAGTTATACCTAATTAATTATGTGTGATTAAAAAAAATATAACCTAAAAGTTCACTATTAATTTTTAAAACTGTTTATTTATTAAATTAGTATTATAGAATAAGATTTTACCTAAGTGTTTCATTTTATAAATAAAAGTGTTTCGGATTAAAAAAGTGTTAAATGAAAAAAACACAAAATAGTAAAAACAAGAAACATCGCATTATTTTAGTAAAAAAAATCATTTTTAGTTTAATTATCATTCTTTTTGGAAAAATGTTGGGAATGAAACTAAAATAAGAAAGATTCCTTCGTCAAAACCAGAAGCCACACATTGTGGAAAAATAAAACTATAAATTCCCAAGGTTTTACAAAATAATATTCTTTTTTTTCTCTTAAAGGGGAAAAGTTTCTCCTTTGAAAGAAGACATTAACAAACGGTAGTAATTTATTTTGATGTCATAAAAAAAACTTCAGTTAAAGTTCGTAGAATTCTTGGAATCCTTCGGTGTCATCATTTCTTACTCTTTTACTTCTCTATTTCTAAAAAGTTGGAAAATCAAAAATGAAGTTTTTAGTAAAAAAAAAAAATCAAATTGAAAATGTTGGATAAAAAATGTTTCACTAAGTACCAACACAAAATTCCTTAAAAAAAAAACAATTGAAAATGTATTTGACTATATAGACATTCCTCAATCTGAAAAAATATTTCATTAAGAATATTTATTATCAAGAAAGATTTTAAATTTTAAGGTAAAAAATCTAGGATTTTAGTAGAAATATTTTTACATTCAGAGGCTTCATCCCCTCAGGAGTTGTACCCGAGTGCTAACACGCTTGCCTTTTAGACCCGAGGGTCGAATTAACAAGCCCGGCTAGCGTGTTAGTACTCAGGTTCAACTCCTGAAGGGCGAAGCCCTATTCTTATATTTTTGACCTTAAAATATAAATTCTTTCTTGATATATTTGGTTTATACCGTGAGTTGTATTTTTAAAAAAAAATCCATCTATTTTTCAAAAAAAGATACTCAAATCTTCGAATTAATTATTTTAATATTAAAATTTGAATTTTTATTTAAATCACACATAATTAATTATAATTATTTATTGCACACGAACAAATAATACTACAAAACTAAGACGTTTCGATCAGTTAACCTATAATCGGAGTGGGTGCTCATACTTCAGAACGATCGATGAATAAGTCGATCAAAACGTCGTACTTTTATTGTATTATTTCTTCGTGTTCAATAAATAATTATAATTAATTATGTGTGATTTTACTAAAAATTCAAATTTTATTTAAATTAATCACAAAAATAAAAGCTTCAACAGCTTCATTACTAATATTTTAATATTGATTATAATAGATTAGATTGAGAAAATTAATTTATGAGAAAATTTTTTTAGAGCGATCGAAACGTCGTATTTTATATTTTTATCTGTTTATTTGTCTGTTAATAAATATATATCTTAAAATGAAAGTTTCTTTTTGCAGAGAGTAGCAGAATTTTTATATATTAAAGGAGACAATAAACGAGTGTCTTCTGCTGGAATTATAAATTTTTAATAACGAGACTATAGTTTCGAGAGCTTTGCCCTCTTCATCAGTCTATTACAATTGATTCACAGGATTTATTTTTTATGAATCACATCGGTTACTTGACCCCCCGGAGTATATGTTTCAAATTTCAAGTCAATCGGTTAAGCCGTTTAATCTGTAGGTCTGTGAACATAGAGATATAGAATCCCAAAACTAGTATCTTGATAATTTTATTAGTAGGGAAATATTTATATTTATTGTAAATATAAGAATATTTATTTATAATTAGGTTTTCTAATTTAATACATAACTATAAAGAAATGCGAATAGTGTAAAATATTTCATTATGTTATCAAAATATCTCTATTAAAGTATCTAAAGGAATATTTCGTTTCAAATAAAATGAATACTAAACTTAATTAAAGTTCCTTAAAACATTCTTTCGTGTAAATGGCTTCGAGTTATACCATTTGAGAAATATTATTTAATAAAATGTATGCCTTGAGGGCTGAGATAAACATTCCCTAAATTTCTCATTCGAAAGAGAAGACGATCGTTGTGGTTTTCTAGTGAAAATGCAAATCTATTTGGAACCGCAAAAACGGATGTGGTCATCACATAAAGCGATTACCATATTTTGAATGCCCATCAGTAATAAGAAAAGAAAAGGAAAGAAAGATGTAGCGAATATTGTTGTATGTGTGGAAGGAATTGATTGCGGGGTTGTTGAAGGGCCACCCACGCAAATGGTTTTGTACCATTTGGAAATGACGGCCAGCCCTCGTGAGAAGCTTTCAAATTCAATTTAACAGGTTTTTATCTATTGAGACAACAAATCGTGTTCAAGTGGAAAATAAATAAATAAATAAATCATTCTCGAGCATCTTCAATGGAAGTCAAAACAACTGATGATCTTATTGAATTAAAAATATGATGATATCAATAAAGAAAATAAAGAGAAATTAATATGGTATAATCACTATGGGGGCCATTTATAAAATACGTTTTCAAACAAGGGGGATGGAGGAGTATTGCTTAACGTGATTTTATATGACAAGGGGTTATGTTATTAAAATAAAAAAATAAAATAAAAAATTATAGTCAATAATGACGTTTCGACCACTTTATAATTAGTGTCATAATCAGCCTTAGAACAATCTTAGAAATATATAAATCAAATATAATCCAAATTCTATATGGGTTGATTTTTCATCCCCTAGTGATATCATTTTAGAGTTACAAAAATAGTCAAAAACTGTCATTTTATTAGCATCAGTTATCTGCCAAATTTCATTCTTCTAAATTCTTCCGTAGTGGATAATATTATATTAAATAAAAATATTTTTTCCCCATAACTTTAGAGGGCTGTAACTTGGAGGGAAAGGGATTTTGAACAAAAAACTATATGAAAGACCCCTCCCCCCATTAATTTTTGCTGAAAAATCACCCTTTAAAATATTTCCCTTTATAAAAGTTCATGAAAATCTTCATAATAACAAAATTCCCAGAGCTCACTAATACATTACGGTGCAAAAAAATCGATGCACCAATAAAATCTATATTAAATAGCAAATTATTTTTAAAATTTTTACAAATAACCATATAATTTGTTCTATTAACTGTTAAACTAAAATATTCAATAAATATTGTTGATAATTTTTGAATTTTATAAAAAAAAAAAAAAAAAACAAGTAATATAAATTAAAGGATACAATTACAAATCATCATACTTTCTCTCAATATCAATTTACAATAAATAAAATTTTAATAAAAGATCAAATTCCAATTTGAAATATCAATAAAATGAAACATTTTGAATTAAGAATCATTGATAGAAAGATAAAATATACAAAATGGATATTATTGAAGTTCAAGCAGTTCAAATTGTGTACCTAATTTATCAAGGGCTAAGTCAACGACAAGTGCCAAGTACACTTGCAATAAGCAATAATTTCAATAATGTATGGTTACTTGTAAAAAAAAATTAAAAATGATTTACTATTTAATAAAGTTTTTATTGGTGGCTCGACATTTTTGCTCTTCAGTGTGTATTGTGGTTTGATTTAAAAAAAAATTTTACATATAATTTTAAATATATTACATTTTGCGCCTAGTGCTTATACAACTGAATGAATTCTTAATCACAGAAGAGGAATAACCTATAGGCGTTGAGTGGCGGTCATGTTTGTTTATGACGTCATGGCCCATAAACTAAATATCAGCCTATATACCTATATATATTTTATAGAATATTATTAATATAATAAACTTTTCTTAAATCAAAACAATATAGAATGCAGCGTTAAATTGTCTGTGTTAAATTGTCGGCGTTAAATTTCCTTAGATTCCTAATTAATCAAGGGCTAAGTCAACGAAAAGTGGCAAGTACACTTGCAATAGTTAATATATAGCAATAATTTCAATAATGTATGGTTACTTGTAAAAAAAATTAAAAATGATTTACCATTTAGGTAATAAAGATTTTATTGGTGGCTCGATTTTTTGCACATTAGTAGTTAGTAGTTCATGACAAATAAAATTTATTCAAATTAGGAAATTTTAATTACTATTCTAAAATCCACTACTGAGTCCAGGGGATATAATTCTCCGCCCAGTAAGATGGCCGCCGAAGGAGGGCTTCGCAGTTGTTAGTACAATTATAGCCGAATCTCTTTCACTTGTGTGTCTGATTCAATGTCTATTTTCTTGCCGATTCCCTCATCCTCTAATCCATTCCTTCTCAATGCAATGAATCAACCAGCAAATCCAACCATTTGAGCATTTTAACTCACTGATGTCATCGTGGGGTCATTTGGCAACTGCCATTCTACCATTTATTATAGTGACAGACACCAGTTCATTCACGCTTCAGGATCCTATTTACAACACTCTTCACTATTTATTTACATTCGCCAATATATTATTATTATTATTGTTATTATTCATCTATCATCTTCATACAAGCTCATTTACAATTTTACATCATCAAAAATTAAAAATAACAATTCAAATTTCAATCAATACTATAATGTTTGTCCCATATCACAACGATAAACCGTGAACAGGGGATAGGGCAATATACGACGGTCCAGAACCTACAAAATTTTAAATTTTAATAAAACTAATAGTTTTCTAGTTATAGGCATTTTTTTTTTGAAAATTATGAAAATCGCTACTCTGCCCTAAATATCGAGATGCTGTGGCTACTAATTTACATATTTTATTATTCTATTTTTTGTTACCAAATCTTGAATAATCCTGCTATTAAATTGAAATTTTTTTGCCTAGAGTAGAAGAATTTTTATAAATTGAAGGAGTCAATAAAAGAGTGTGTCTTCTGCTGGAATTATAAATTTTTAATTTATTTATAACGAGACTATAGTTTCGAGAGCTTTGCCCTTTTCATCAGTCTATTAAAATTGATTCACAGGAATTGATGGCAAAACCCTCAAAACTATAGTCTCGTTATAAATAAATTTAAAAATGTATTATTCCAGCAGAAGACACACTCTTTTATTGTCTACTTTAATTCATAAAAATTTTACTACTCTCGGCAAAAAGAAACTTTCAATTCTTGAAATTTATTAAACTTATCACTACTTATAATACAATATTCCAATTGATTCACAGGAATTGATTCAATTGACCAATTCCTGTGAATCAATTATAATAGACTGATGAAGAGGGAAAATCTCTCGAAACTATAGTCTCGTTCTAAATAATTAAAAAATGTATAATTCCAGCAGAAGACACACTCTTTTATTGTCTCCTTCAATCTTGCTATTGACCAGAATTCAAAATAAAACAATAAGTACTATACGTACTATAAGTAGATAACTTTTATTCATCTTTAATATAAAAAAAGTTAATTAAAAAATTGGGCCATTTAGTCAAAATTAAAAATCTTATTATTTAAGCGGATGATTATTATGAAGATGATAGAAATTTTGTAAAATTTTGGGAACGCGGTGTGAAACATTTTTAAATTATTTTTTCGACACAACAAAAATTTCTATTATAATAGGTTGGAGTTGGTGGTGTTGCACAGTGACCTCAAATTTTTGTTGTGTCGAAAAAAAAAATAATTTTAAAATGTTTCACTATAAACCCACACCGTGTTTTGCAAAATTTCTATCATCTCCATCCTCTTAAATAATAAGATTTTTAATTTCAGGGAAAATAAGTAAATATAGTATAGGAAATGATTTAGATGATGGATGATTTTGATTATGTTTGGCTCGAAGGGTTAGTTGGAAAGAGATTTGCCGGGCTTGAATGGGAGATGATCTTCAGAGATGATAATCTCTATTGGCGGCTTTAGAGCCAGTTAAAAATGCTATTTTAAATAAGAATTCGCACTAGGCAGTTGAAAATAGGCTTTTAACAAAATAACGGCACAATGCCCGCATTTATTGCTTCTTCTTTACAGAACGTGTATACAAATTACTTCTTCAACACAAGCCGTTTTGTTCCAAATCGTTCCAAGGTTATCAGTCACCTCGGAGGGTTGCTCATTCAAACAGAGTTTCAACCAGTGACAACTCACACATAACAACTGAATGATAACAACTGAATTCGCTTCGAGGAGCTGGCTTCTTTTATAATCTAATTAGCTCTAATTAGCAATTAAGCTGATTGATTAATTCTTCCCGCGTTTTACGTGACGTATGGATAATTTTTCCCGCGCTTGATCCTTTTATAAAAGGGGCGTGTCCTTGCTGTTCACCTGTCATTTTATCGAAAGATTTTGACGGGCAAAGAACAAACGTCTTTCTCAAGGCGAAAATGAATCCCTATTTTCAAAAGCACTTTACAGCGAAAGAGCGGAGAATGAAATCCCACAATAGCAAGACTTATATCGACGAACGGCATTCCGGTTCATTTTTAATCAATAAAAAAACTAGGACTGCTAAAAAAATATGAATTCACGCTAATTTTTCCAAGCGTTACGGTTCTTTTCCTGGCGTTATGGTTCTTTTTGTAGAAATTAATCCCTGAGATATAACTTGTCAATTTTGAAACTTAGTTTATAAGTTACAACGCACTGACAGACGGACTGATAAAGAATATTGTAACGAGACTAATAGGGTTCCGTTTTACTTTTGTACGAAATCCTGAAAATGCTATCTATACTCTGTAACGGTTTATTACATTATCTGAAATATATTTATATCTCTGATTAAGCATTTATACTGCTTAAGTGATAATCTGATAAACTGGGGAAGAATTTACTTTGCTTAGGGCTCATTAAAATTAATGTTGAGAGACTTGAGATAAATTTAAGAGCTAATCTCAAGATGTCTTTAGACGTTCTAGGTTTAATTAACAATTTCATTTAACGGTTAATATAATAGTTAGTATTTTGGAATTAATAAGGTAATAATATGTTTAATGCTATCCCACAGACATTAATTTTACTATATAGTATTATTTGTTTTTCTCCCTCTCTTAATTCTACGTTTTCTTTTTCAAATCTCATTCTATGATATTTATATTACGTTTGGAATTTGTTTATATTTATATCTATTTGAGTTGGTAGTTTATTATATTATCAAGTGTGTCTCCAATTAATTTCTCTTTCTATCATATTCCGACAGCAACTGGCCCGGCTATCATTTTGGGGTGGATTTGGTAGAATTAGAAGGGTGACTCACTTCGATTGTTATATAGGGGTGAGTCATGATTAGGCCATTGACACCATTGATTGATGAATCTTGATATATGGTATATTCTCTTCACTTTCCAAGAATTACCAGAAATTTTATCCCTAGAAATTCTGATCAATGGATTTGAACTGAGCTGTTAAACTCAAAATGTTGGGAAATCTTAATTCATGAAACTCAAACAAATTATTTTCAGTTCGATCAATCTGTTTTAATTTGAAAAAAAAGGCTAATTTTTAGTTGAAATAAACTGATGTGGTCATCCACATGACTTTACCAAATGCCTGGACCATCCTTATATTTAATAAAATCATTTAGGGGCGCGGGAGGACAAAAGATGAAAATCTAGGCCATTGGACCAAACTTTTAGTCTTCTGGGGGCCCACTGATTATGTATACAATATTTCGTTGAGTATGGTCCAAGGGCCTAGAATTTCATTTTTTAATCCCCTCCCCCTTAATTTTGGGTTCGATTTCAACCCACATCTAATCAACTCTTAATCTTAATGCACCAAAACTACATGTGAAATTTCTTTTTGATATACACACGAGTTTTTGAGCTAGTGCGTCCACAATTTGGTAACGTACTAACAGACATTTTGACAAAACAGTTATTATCTCGAAACATATAATTTTTTCGCAGTTCAATTATTAAGGCTTTTTTGTAGACCGAAATGTCATGGTTTTGCCCAATTTTTTAAATCAAAATAGTTTCAGCCGTTTTTAAGATATTTCGAAAAAACACTTTTTCATGCACGATTACAATACTTGAACATACCCTGTAGGTTAATCATGAGTTTCCTAAATTTGATTCATTCGCGAATCAAATGCAGGTATTTTTTGTCAGATATTAATTAATAATAATATCTGAATTTATATATTTCTGTGTACGAAATAATGAATTTATGCTGGTTCATACCTAGATGGATCATATTTTTTCATTCTCCTGGTCCAGATTTAAGATTTAGCTGGCCCCAATAGCCTCAACCACCAGTGGTCTAGCGATATATATATCTTGTTTTAAAAATGTCGCTGTCCAAAGTAACTCTCTTTGATATATATTCACTTAATATATTAATTAGAAAAATATTTTAAAAATACTCTAGGTTAAGTAAAAAAAAAAAAAAAAAAAAAAAAAATGAAATCGTCAAAAATAGTATTATAATTTTTCAGAAAAAACAACAAAAACACAAAAAAATAACATTTATATTAAAAACTTCATGAACTATTCGTTCATAATAATTAAATCTCATCCTGTCTCGATATGTTCTCTATTTTTTTCGAATCTTATAATGTGGCCTAAGTCCATTTTTTGTATTATATTTATATTTTTATAAATATATATATTTATATGTATATAAAACTGGCATTAATACATTTTTTTTTTTCAAAATTGTCTTACGCCACTTTCAAAATAAACGGCTCATTTAAGGATTAGGGAATGGAATATTTTTGATGTTTATAGAATTCGAAAAAAATAGAGAAGCAGGTCGAGACAGGATGAGATTTAATTATTTATTCGATCATGAAGTTTTTAATGTAAATGTCAATCTAATTTTTTTGAAATAAAATGTGGGATCGTAATTAATAAATTAAAAATTTATAATTCCAGCAGAAGACACACTTTTTTATTGTCTTCTACAATTTATAAAAATTCTGCTACTCTCGGGAAAAATAAACTTTCAGTTTATTATTTATTTGTTTGAGACTATAGTTTCGAAGGCTACGCTTTTATCATCAGTCTTTTATTAATTATAAATATTATTTTTCATGGGATATTTTTCGTGAATATTGAAAATTTTTGTTCTTACTTAGCAGACAACCTTAGTTAAAACATTCATTTATGATTCACCAACTCTGCTACTCTCAGCAAAATAAAAACTTTTCAAATACACCATTCCCCTTAAACAAAAAAGCAAACAATTAGATAAATCTGAATCTTTATATTTAGGGGTTTTTTAACGGTTGTAATAATGAATAAAATTTGACATAAGATTTTGTATTAATTTTGTTGTATAAATTTTGTATTAATAAATTGCTAAACTTTGTGCCATGTTTTAACCTTCTTACGCAATCTATTCGAAGACAAAAATGGCCTAATCTCTTGAAAAATTTCTACTTTTTCTTTTCATTTATTTTTTAATCTGATTATATGCTAGTCATCTCAGTTTACTGTTTTGACATTTGTTGATCGCTTAATCAGTACAAAGTCAATTATCAAATTATTTGGAACAAATATCCGTAGCTGATTCATAGGGACCAGAACAATAGATATCTTATTCAGCCGAGCATACAGGTGGAAGAAATCTTTTTCAAAACTTCCCATCAATTATCAATTAAGTTTGGACAAGAAAATCACAGGATCGCTTTGATGCGTACTCGTTTAGCCAGATTGCAAGTCAAATCATACCCCTTCACGTATCGGATTATATTAATTAGAAATAATTATACCGATTTATAAACTACAAACGGCACTAAAACGCATAAATCTTTCTCCAAGCGACTTGGATAATTCACTAAAAATGGTGGTTTTCATTCTGATTGTCTCACGAACGGAATTATTCATACAAATTGCTTTTTTATTCTAATTATATCTGTCTCTTTTTATTCGTTTTTTTAACCTATAAATATTTCAATCACGAGTTTGTTGAATCGAAGGATTAATTACCTACGTTCTGATTTTTTCCTTTTGCAGATTCAAGAATAAATAAATAAATACAAAAGGATGGTAGTCGAAAAAAGTGGTCACCAACAAGTGATAAATTTGCATTAAAGAATAAATTTTGGGGATCGAATTGCTTGAGGGTGTAGCGTTCGTGATGATCTCTTTCCCAATATTTTAAGTTTCTCACACTGTTAAACAATTTGACCATATATAGGCTTTTAACTTCAAATTCAGGATTTTAAAAATCAAAATCAGACATTTTCAAATCAAATTCATAATTTATTCATAAACAGTTGAAAAAATAGAAAAAAGTTATAGTTAAGAAAAAGTTTTAATTTATTTTAGGTTAAAAATAAAATAAAATGAGAGAGTCTTCTGTTTTTTAAATAAAATAATTTTTAATTATTTCTAGAGACTATAGTTTCGAAGGCATTGCCTTCATCATCAGTCTATCACAAATATTTCAAATTAGTTACAAATTAAGATTTATACATAGAAAATTTTGAAAAATATATAATGTCTTTTTCCTTCATGTTTCCTCTTGGGAGATTAGAATATAACTGGAGCAATATCTGGGTTACTCTTTTGTTTAGGCATTTTCTAAAGAGTTTTACCTGAATGAATGGAATGTTTTTAAAAAAGGGTCATTGATAATTTCTAGTTTTTCATTTAAAGATTCAATTGGGCTTTTTTCCAAGGATTTTAAAATTTCAATGGATTCTTTTAAAGAAAGAATTAAGGGGTCATTGACTTCTTTGATCAATTTAATTTTGGATTGATCTGGAAAACTATGATTGTTAGCATTTAAATGCTCTGCAAATGCATAATTTTCATATTTTAATTTGTAGGCTCTCTTGTGTTCATTGATCCTAATGGATAAATTTCTTTCCGTTTTTCCTATATAAGTTGCATTGCAATCTTGGCATGTCAATTTATATACACCGGATTTTTCATTTTCCGGAATTTTATCTTTAATTTGACTTAATTCACTTCCTAATGTATATGGTGATCTAAAGATTGTCGCGTACCCTAAAGATTTTAATTTATGCTTTATTTTTTCGGACATCTTACCATAATATGGTAATATTAGTTTTGGCAGATCTTTAATTTGGGAATTTTGTGAATAGATTAAATTTAAATTTGATTTTTGAATTTTACCTTTTAATATTTGATCTATTAAATTGCTTTCATAACCATTATTTATAGCTATTTCTTTGATTATCTCTAGTTCTGTTAAGTTTTAATTTAATTTAACACTCAGAAAACGTTTTCAGGTAAAAACTAAAATTTGGTGCATTGTAAGAAATTTGCAAACCAATTTTCAGCTGATTAGCTAAAACTATTCTTAAATGACAATTTATCTTCTCGGGAAATGTTTTCAGGTAAAAAGCTAAAATTTTGTGCATTGTAAGATATTTGCTTACCAATTTTCAGCCCATTAACTAAAACCTTTCAAGATTAGCATTTTGTATTCTCAGGAAACGTTTTCAGATAAAAAGCTATAATTTAATATGTAAGAAAAAATATGCATAGTTTTATAGAAATTCTGAATTTGATTTGAAAAAGTCTGATTTTGATTTTTAAAATCTTAAATTTGATATAGAAAAGTCCGGATGGATTTTGAAATCCTGAATTTTATATGGAAAACTCCGAATTTGAAGTTAGAAACCTATCTCTAGTTTGCTTTTAGATTTTACGCTTATTTACCCTAAACAAAGACCTGTAACTAAAGTATTAAAAACATTAACTTTTTCTGGCTAAATTGACAAGTATTCGTAGTTATAAAATCAAGCACATTTTTGACTATATATTATCTTAATTTTGTTCACCTTAAGAGAAATATTATAAATTTTCTTATATGTATAATCAAATGAAATAAAAATTAAATTAGCAAAAATTTTAACGATAAAGTATACCTAGTAGAGTGATTTTAGCGTATATAGAAAATTTCAAATTATCCGAAAATCAACGGGACAACCCGGAAACTTGTTCGTATAGATGAAAACTAACAACTGTAATTTTTGAGCAATATCGAACATCGCGTAACCGAGCCCTAGTCCTCTAAAGTTTGAAAAAGTAGGTTTTTTCATTTTGGTCCACCCTAATATTAAACGGTCTTCCCAAATGGCCAAATTATATTATTATATCGATTGAGGACGTTAATACGAATTCAAAACATGTTTATTTATTAAAATCGGACTAAAATTGACGGAGTTTTTATTACTAACTATTGAAGAGTATCACAAGAAATATTCGAATTTTAATAAAATGATATCTAGAAAATGTACAAAATTTTGAAATATACAAATATGATGTAACTAAAAAATTCATCAATTTTAGTCCGATTTCAATAAATAAATATGTTTTGGATTCGTATTAACGTCCTCTATCGATATAATTTGGGACCGTTTAATATTAAGGTGCACCAAAATGAAAAATAGGGAATAAACCGATTTTTGCAAACTTTAGAGGGCTGGGGCTCGGTTGCGCGATGTTCGATATTGCTCAAAATCTATACGAACAAGTTTCAGGGTTGTCCCGTTGATTTCAATATACTTCTAAAATAAGAACCACTCTAATACCAAGGTATACCTACTTGATAGAATTTTTTTATCAGAATAATCATTTTTACATTATAATTATAAAAAAGCTTTGTATAGATTTCAAAACCATGTGTGTCATTGAAATTTCTGGGATAGGGGGTAAAAATTGTTACAAAATTAGCACATTATATGCTAAAAATAAAATCGGTCAAATCTTATAACTTCAACAAAAGATAAAAAATAAAAACCTCTTCTAATTGTTTAAAAGTGAATAAAATTATACGAAGTGGTGGGGGAGAATCATCGACAAACTACTTCGTGGACTCTAGGAATCCTAAATCGTAAATATGTGTAAAAGTCTCAATTTCTATTACTACATATAAAAATTCTTTCCAATTTGTTGTATTGAAATGGAAACACAAAAAAAGAAATCGATTTAATGTTTTGAATTGAAGAATGGGGAAAAAAGGAGTCGAGAGTGATAAGAAAGGACGTAAATTAAAACACAAGAGATAATAAAATAGAGAGACTCTCTCTTTTCTTGATATCATCGTTAAAGTAGGGAATTGAATGTTTAATTGAAATGAAATCTCTAACAGTTCTTTGATATTAGTAGTGGAGCGGAATTCTTCAATCAATACTAGTGTTATTTTTAATTATGAAAATGTAGGTGTCTATTATAGATAGTAGGTAAATAAAGTTTTTTATACAATGATGGGTCAATTGAAAATAAAGCCCTTTTTTTCAAAAAAAAATAAGAAATATATTTAAAAGTTCATGAAAATCTCCAGAATAACAAGATTCCTCCAAATCTAAAAGTACTATTGTTTAAAATAATTTGAATTTTTCTTCTTAAGGTTTTTGTCTGCAACTATAGTTGAGTTTGAGAAATTAGTTTAAATTTTTCTAATGTTTCTCAATAGAAAAGAACGCATAGTTAAATTTAAGTCTATGGAATTAAAGTGATTCTAAATCAGCGGTTGCCAAAGTGGTGGTCCGCGGACCACTAGTGGTCCCCGAGAAAATTTCGCTGGTCCGCAGAAAAATGTGGAATATACTTACTCATCATGTTAAGATATGTTTTAAGATGCATTAAAACATGATTCAATTCATAACAATTACAAGTTAATGTATAACGCTAAAAGTTTGATATATTTAAACCATCTTTTAATTGTTTTGTTTGTACAATTTTAGTTTATTTTGTTTATTTTATTATGGTTTATTAATAAAGCTTTCATAACTTGGTTACTATTAATAGTTTCATTTTATTAACTAGGTACATTTTATGTGTTCTTTGATCACAATTTTTTTTTATAAATATATTTAACACTTTAGTGGTCCGCGGGATTTAAATAATGAATTAACTGGTCCGTGAGGTCAAAAAGTTTGGCGACCGCTGTTCTAAATTGTCTATTTTGAGTAGAATAAATACAAGAAATTCAATTTTACAATGTTGTTTACACTAATCTCCAGTTTCATTTCCCTCGAAGGAGAAATTTGATTTGTTGTGGACGTTTCGTTTAATTTCAATCCATATGGATCTTTTTTCAAGTTGATTGCTAGTAAGTAATATGACCAACAGAACCCTTTTAGGGAATTTTATACCCATTTTTCGTGAGCCGTGTTCATTTTAAAAGCTGAACCCCAAAAATACTCCTTTACATTATTTTGTACTCATTTGTACTTCTAAAAAAATAAAATCTAACGATTATTGTATATTACGCAAATATGTTTTTTCGAGGATTCCCCTTAGAGCAAACAAAAGTGATTCGGCAATATTTTGGTGAGTTTGTTTGAATGAAAACATTATTTATTTGCCAAATACTCTAAATTAAGATAAATTAAAGTGGTTCTAAGAATAAGTACATTCGAAAGAATATTAATTATTTAATGAAATGTTAAGTTTTTTCGACTTTCTTGTAATTTTAAATCAATATTACTGCTTTACATTTATTTGAAATTTAAGTTTACAGTGGAAAATTGCAACTATCCGTAAGGACACTAGTTGCAGTATTAAAATGGGAGATGCAAATTGTCTGCCGTTTGTGCGCTATTAGAAGAAAATTCAAAATTACCCCAAAAAATTCATTCATTGCAAAAATATAATTTTAAGAATTAAAAAAATAAATATAAAATACTAGAATCAGTACGTATTAATTTTTATATTATTTAAAAAAAAAATAATTTTTAAGAAAAAAATAAAAACCGACTTCAAAAAATTAAATGCAACAAATAAAATACACTAAAAGGTATAAAATAATTATTATCTTATTTAGTTACAACTAAACGACGAAATATTAACATGAAATTACTTTTTGAAGTCGGTGCCAAACAAACTATACCTATAAGCGAGCATACCCTCCAAACGTACTAAGTAAGATCCGTCGAGTGCGATTCATAAAAAGTATATGTTGGGCACCAACTTCAAAAAGTATTTTCATGTTAATATTTCGTCGTTTAGTTGTAACTAAATAAGATAATAATTATTTTATACCTTTTAGTGTATTTTATTTGTTGCATTTAATTTTTTGAAGTCGGTTTTTATTTTTTTCTTAAAAATTATTTTTATTTTTCTCTTTTTAGTGATGTTATTAATAGTGATTATATCATCAGAACTTGACCAAATTAATATGACACCATCCCTAAGACACCCCCTTTCGGATAAAAAAAGAACCATCGAAATCGGTTCATAAACAAAGAGGTTAGGTCTAAACAAACCTAATAAAAAAGGTCTAATACCTATGAAAAAAATTCGAAAAAAAAATGGGACCAATCGGAAGCTAGACTGGACCCAATGCAAAAAAAAATTTCAAAATCGGTTGGGAATTGGCGGAGATATGAGGTAACATAGGCACAAAAAAAAAAAAAAAAAAAAAATCAGTCGAATAGAGAACCTCCTCCTTTTTTGAAGTCGGTTAAAAATATAGCCGAATGAAGAAGACCCGTTTTTTTTTTACATAACATCAATTACCATTTCCAATGAAATTTCTTTTGTAAGAAAAATACACTACGGTGCAAAAAAATCGATCCCCAATAAAAACTCTATTAAATAGCAAATTATTTTAAAAAATTTTACAAATAACCATATAATTTGTTCTATTAATTCATAAACTAACATATTCAATAAATATTATTGATAATTTTCGAATTTTATAACAAAAATAAGTAAAATTAAATTAAAAGATCAAATTCCATTTGAAATATCAATAAAATGAATAATTTTGAAATAAGCATCATTGATAGAAAGATAAAATATACAAAATGGATATTTCTGAAGTTCAAGCAGTTCAAATTGTGGGCCTAATTAATCAAGGGCTAAGTCAACAACAAGTGGCAAGTACACTTGCAATAAGCAATAATTTCAATAATGTATGGTTACTTGTGAATAAATTAAATATGATTTACTATTTAATAATGTTTTTATTGGTGGCTCGATTTTTTTGCACTTCAGTGTAGTTGGTCATCTTAACTAAGTGAAGAGAAAATAAAATAAAAAATAAAAATAAAAAATAAATAAATTGTATTTAGATATATGGTTTGTTTGTATCAGTCAATTCCTAAAAAAATCCTGGTATTTGTTTTAATGTACATAGGTATAAAATTTTCGAATAAAAATAGTTATAAATAAAATATAAATAAATTTCTAACTTCGTAATTCCGAAATTTTACTTCCATTTTAGGCTTGATAGGAGGGAAATAATTGGAATGTAAACAGCCCCCTAATTCTAATTCGCTCCGAAGCGAATCCTAATAATTGAAGTCTGAGTCTCGGTTCCGACATCTATATTCCTAAAACCGTACCTCTCACTTAGGCTAGAAACATATTGGAGAGGAGAATAATACGGTGAAAACAAACTTCTATCTCATTTATATTATCTCACCTTCAAACCTTCAAAATCCGGGTGCACAAACACCTACGCCTCCACCCTTTCTCTTGTTTTTTTCCTCCTTCTCTCTCTTTGGTAGTGCAGGGATCTTTCAAGATTCATAGCCGCACCTTCTTGCATTAAAAAAAATGGATCATAACTAGTATAATAGAATTTGAGGAAGTTTGTTTTGTCGCTTTTCTTAATTCTTTGCTCTTCTTTAGGCAAGTTTTCATCCTTCTACGCAGGCATGTGCCCTTCTATTAATCAATAAACAAATTTTTATTAATATAATAAGTCAATTATAAACGTTTATTATTGAATTGATACAGGTACTTGACAGTGTGTTTAATGAGTTCCATCTGATGACTCTCAATCAAACACCTGAAAGCCCTGGCCAGATAGCCTCAGGGTCAGAATTAAATTCTCCGAGAGATGTTCTCGCCTTCTGCTCTTGACAGGACATCCTTGTCATATTTTCTTCTAATTGGACAATAAGGAGCATCGCTCAACGCAAATATCTGGCTTTGTTCCCGGACCGCACTTTAAACAAGAGAACGCGTTTTAATTTTAGTCCGACTATTATAAATGATGGCTGGGCAGGCAGGCATTCCGAGCTTGAATGCTTACTTATGAGACACTTCCTGGATGCATTCCTGTTATTCCCTTATCCTCGGTCCTTATCTTCTGTCCTGACTTCTTATAAACCGCCTTCACGATAACGAGAATGATCATTTCATCGCAGGCTAACCGTTTCTATTCAATTTTCATCCAAGCGAATTAATTAATGAATCATTGGGTCTCTCTGTCTCTGATCAAAACCTAATTGCTTCAACGAGTTTAAGAAAAATACCAATTGTGCTTTATTTTCTTGTTTATAACCAAAAGCAGATCTTAATTGAGAAATCGTCACGCTTTGCATGACTTCTTGGAAATTCCTTAACAAGTGGTTTATATAATATGAAATCATGCTTAATTTAACAACTGTTATTTTGTAAATATTTATCAGAAAAGCTGTGATTATTTTAAGAAATATTAACTCTTTTTCACGACAACCTACGCTTTTCACAAATTTTATAATAGTTTTTTTCAACAGTTACACACAGGCGGATTTTCAATACTAAACCCCAATAATGTGTTACTTTTAGTTGCTACTACCCTAGTAGCTGTTATGGTTGACTTCGATTATTTATTGGGGTATTGACCGAGAATATTTGAAAATCCGCTTGTGAAGGTGGCTTGGATTGAGCTAGGAAATTGAAAGTTGCAGTTTATTAATGCAACACATCATATGTGTAAAATTTCAGCTTATTAGTTAAACCCGTTCAATAGATCCCATATGACAATTCCTTCTTTGTTTCTAATTATTCTGCGTTTTTGAAAAAATAAACCCTAAAATCTAACCAGTTCTTCGTTTTGGAAATACAAAAATTTTATCACAAAAACTATAGAAATACAGGAAAAATGTCAAGTATTATTGTATGTTTGGTGATCAAGATTGGAGCTGTCAGCTTCTAAAAAAATTAAGTTTCTGAAGCTCGGGTTTAAAAAAAAAGTTAGTGTTCAATTAAATTGTTGTGTTTTCGATTAATTAGTGGACTGTAGATTAATAAATTATCTATTTTTCAAATGACCCTGATTTATGGATTTATGAAGGAATTTAAGGGAAGAATAAACTAAAAAATTTTTTTTTTTTTTTTTTATTTGAATGAAAAAGGAAAGTAATATAATAAATTTTAGTAAAGAAAGTGGTCTCATTGACCAGATGAAGTGTGGTGGCGTCTTTTCTTGTGACGACGGCCTTGAGATGACGCTTAGTTCCGACTTGATGCCGAGGTATGCGTCCTTTTGTTGAGGGCAATCAATTCGATTAATACGAATAGTTGCTTGTCCCCAAACGGTTCGGACCTTTCTTGAGGTCCATGAAAATGCTTATTCTATAAAACAAATTGCGACTATTAGTGAACACTCAAAGTCCAAAAACAACATATATTAAAAAAGATGTTTGGATATAAAAATGAGATGTTTCTTTGTCGAAGGTTTTAATAGAACAGGCCGTTCCGATGCGATCCAAAACTGACGCCTCAAAAATTAGTCAAATTGGTGATCGGAATCTTATTTTAATTTTTTCTTAAATTTGGTATTTTAAATGTTTGTTTATAAATTAAATTTTGAATAATTTATATAGAAGTTAAGAGCGAATAAATGTCTAAATGTATTAATAAATTGTAAAATATATATTTAAATTTGAATTAAAATTAGCGCGGGGTTTATTCGAATTTTGAAAAATCTTTTAACTTTATTAAAATTAATGTTTTAAAATTATAAAAGAAAAAGCTGTAATATATGCAGCTCCAAAGATGTTTCGACAAATAATATCTAGTAAAAATCGTGTGCCTGTTCAAAAAAGGAAACCCTATTGACAAATAATATATACAATATAGTAATTATTGTTTTCCTGCTGAAAAAAAGAAACCCTATCGAACAAACATAGCTAGCTCCAAGGAGTGAACCGCGATTGGAATTAGGTGTACACCATCTTTGGAATTATTTGGAATTCATTAGATAATCTATTGTCTTCTACTTGGAAATGAAAGTGGAAGTGGAAGTAGGTGTACACGATTTTAGGTCGCGGTTCACCCCTCGGCTAGCTCATTGTACGTCTGCTGAAAAAATGAATCCTATCTATCAATGAAACAGTTAACCTTACTAAACAATTCTTGTGATATTCTTTAGTTTACTCAACGCATATATTCTGTTCCATTTGTTTCAAAAAAAATTTTTTTTTTTTATTTTATTCGTATATCAATTATTTTAATTTTTTTTTTTAATAGAAGAAAATAACATATTTATTGGATGCTCACTAAAACAACCAAAGATTGTTTAGATCACAACTACGTATTTAAATTTTATATTTATTTAATAAGTCAATCTATTTATTATAAAAAGAATTGGATTAATTAAATGACAGAGTTTTTATTAAGTGGTTCAGACGTTTTGTCAATTTATTTTGACTTTCTCAGTGGTTCATTTTATCACTCTTTGATAAAATCAGTTATTATGTTTAATTTGAAAGTTTATAGTGAGAAATAAGGACAAGTTTTTTGTGTGATGTTTTTTATTTATCCACCAATGTTTCGTCGACTTTACCGACTTCTTCAGGGCTTCAAATATTTGAAAAAGTCGACGAAACGTTGTTGGATAAATAAAAGACATCACGCAGAAACTTGTCCTTATTTCCCATTATAAACCCTCAAATTAATACATATTATGGACGGAAATGATAATAATAATTTTGTTTAATGTGAATTTTTTTTCTTCTTATAGAACAGGAGTTCTTAAACTTATGTAGACCGAAGACCCCCTCTTGAACTACATTTTTTTGCTGACCTCCCCCATGATATAAAAATAAAAAAATATATAAAAATCACAAAAATTATATAAAAATCACAGAACATAATAATAATATATTTTTTATTGCTCAGCCCTTGTTGCCTTTTCATCTTCATCTTGAACTGTTTGCAACCATTTTTTATAATTTCGCGGACCCCCAGGTGCCGCCGACCACAGTTTAAGAATCGCTGTTATAGAAGATCCTTTTTATTTAAGGTTTTATTAGATTTTGATATTATAATTTTTTTTATATATTAGATTTTTAGAAGGAAGGCCCTTTATTTTCTTTATGATTTTTCCAAATAGTCTACTAGAATTCAACCCTATACTCACTTATACATTTAAACCTCTAAATATTGAATACTTTAGTTTGGTTTTAATTAAAATTCCAAAATTAAATTAAATTTTTCTTGAAAAAAATTTCCTTGAAAATAAAAATTTAAGAAATTTATGTCACCATGAAGGATTTATATAACTTTTTTTTTTTAATGTAATGAAAGGAGTGTCTCTAAATAAAGTAGAAAAGCGGACAATAAATATGTTTTACTATCTTTATCTCTTCCCCCCACTCTGATAAAAAAAACGGAGAGAATAGAATCATGACTATAAATAGTGCCACTGCATGAGGCCTCTTCTCTGTTTTCGAGGACCTGCAAAATATGACAGGAATCCCCATCCGGTTCTGTTTAATATAAACACATTTATTGCATTTATGGGCTGTTCCAAAAATTATTATCATCCCGATTGATAACAAAGTTGGCGCTAAGCAGTTTTTTTTCTATTCATGCGTCAGTAAATAAACGAATCAATTAAATGGTCGACAAACTTTTTACTGCCACTCAGCATGGAGTAAACTGTAAAGTAGGTATAAATCAAAAGTAGAGGGGGAATTAGACAGTCAATTGCAAGATTGACACCACCGAGCATGTCATGGGGGGCCCGTGCCCAATCCGGAGTTTTGAACATGTGGGCGGCCTATTATACATAGATTTTTACTTTACCATACAGTGTATGGTCAAGTATTGTAATCGTGCGAAACCATGGCATTTCGCTCTACAAAAAAGCCCTAATAAGTGAACATCGAAAAAATTATTTTTTCGAGATAATAATTTTTTGTCAAAATGTCTGTTAGTCTGTCAGTTAGTTAGTTAGTCTGTGCGTTACCAAATTTTATGGACGAGCTAGCTCAAAAACTAGTGTGAATATCGAAACCAAATTTCACAGGTAGTTTTTGTTCATTGAGATTAAGAGCTGATTAGATTTTGGTGCATATCGACCAAAAATTAAGGGGGATGGAGGGGGGTTAAAAATTAAAAATCTAGGCCATTTGACCAAACTCAACCAAATTTTGTATACATAATCAGTGGGATCCCAGAAGACTAAAAAGCAAAAACTAACCCCATCCCCTACATGATTATAAATAATTTTATTAAATATTAAATATAAGTGAGGTGACAGGTTGTATGTTAAAGTCAAGTGGATGGCCACATCAGAACACGTCAGCTTATTTGAATTAGACATCTACTTATGATGCTTATTATGAGAAAATAAAGAATACAGGAAAAGGAAAAAAAGAAATAAAATAAGTTTTTTAAACCTAGGTTTTTCACTTTGGTGGTTTTGTGGAAAAATCCGGAAAAGAGTTAAACTGTAATTTATAAAACTAGTTACTATATTTACTCATGTACGGTACGATATATTATACATTTTTGATAGAAACCTCTTTTTGCACTATCTATCTATCTATACTTATTATAATCGGCTTGCACGACGATGCCGACGTGATTTTTTTTTAATTTTAATACCCACTAATTGTTCATGACGAATAAAATTTATTAAAATTAGTATATTTAAATTATTATTTTAAAACTGATTGCGGAGTCCAGGGGGCGTAATGATATAGTTAAAGCTTTTGATCAGTATATTGGTTTTTGCTCTGGCGAGGGTCCGTTTATTAAAGTGCAATTTATAACCATCATCATCATTCATCATTGAGTATACAGTCCTAAGACTGGTTTGATGCAACAATCATCTCGACTCTGTCCCCCGCCAGCTGTTTGACCTCTCTAAATGTCTGGCATCCCATATCCCCAATTATTTGTTTGAAATATTCTAATCTGGGTCTTCCCCTTCCCCTTTTCTTTCCCACCTCCCCCTCCAAGATAACCCTAAGCAGTCCCCCATGTCTCAGTGGGGGTACCTAGTATATAGTGGTATGTAAATTTGAATTTTCAATCAGTCCCCAATTAAATTATATAATCGAGATGTTAAATCTGTACATCTTTGACTGAAATTTATATATCGGTTTTGCATGTCAGAGGTGGTTCGTTTCAAAGGATATTTGTGAATCCTATACTAGGAATTTATATTATTTAAATTTATTTTAAAATTTTATTTTTCTAAAACATACACCATTTTCCCTAGCGGGAATTGAACCCAAGGGGAGGCTGGGCCTTTCTTACCTACAATCTAATTTAAGTAATATGATTTGGTACTATCTCTATTTAAAATGAAATAGATATTTATATCTACCTATCAAGAACTAGTCAAAAGAGTGAAAAATCTTTAAGAAACTACAAAGTTTTTTTACCTATTGTTGTTGGGACTGAGTTAACTAATGAGTTCATCAAATCTAGTCCACTTTTCTCCATTCTTTCGTTTATTTATATTTTATAACAGCGATTCTTAAAATTTTTCATTTACGACTCCATATTGAATGATAAATTTTTCGCGATCCCATATTAAATAGATATATGGTATAAACCAGTGTTCTTCAACCTTTGTCATCCCGCGGAACCCTTTTTTGAAATAATTTTTTATGGAACCCTTCGTTCCTTAGCATACCCAGAGTTGATTTAAGAGGGAGGAGGGGTGTCGTATTACATATTACATGTTATGAACAAGGGGCCCTCCATAAATTAAGTCACACAGTAAGGAGAAGTGGGCTTTTAAGATTTGTGACAAAATGTGACAGGGGGACCTGGGGATATAAAAAATTGTTAAGTAGGTATGTCACAAAAGTCAAATTATAAAATTAAAAAAAAATTTAAATATATTTTTTAGATTTCATGGTATGAATAAAAATAAAGTTAAAATATATTAAATCTCTTTAGTTAAGTTTAATTTATAAAAAAAATTCTACAATTATTAAATTATAGGGTATACACTATACACAAGTGATAGTGTGACGTCACAATACAGGGGGGCTCAATGAAAATGTGACAGAATGTAACACAGGGGATGGGGGGTCTAAACATCTTGAAATTCGTGTGACGTAATTTATGGACGGCCCCCAAGGTGCGTCCCTGTCTTTGTTATAAAAACTTTATAAAAGATATAAATTTGCATTTATTCAAACAAAAAGATAAATATTCTGTATAAAATATAAAGTATTTGTATATATTATACATCGAATTTACCGCATTGACTCGCGGAACCCCTAAAGCGTTTGAGTGCAACCCCGGGGTTCCGCGGAACACAGGTTGAAGAACACTGGTATAAACAAACCATTATTTTTACTTGCAAATTATAAATAAGTTTATTTTAAATCAAACCTTTATTAAACATACCTATTATATTTAAATTATCATTTATTAAAACTACATAATTATAATTACTAAATCTAAATATTAATGATATTAAATAGGAAATATTTTCAATCTGTGCCTATATGTGTTTGCAAAGAATGAATATTTATAAATTGACAAATATACAAGGAAATTAATTTGTTTGAGCCCTGAGGAAATCAACAAAGTTGAGAGTTTGTTGCATTTAAGTTTTTTGAAATCGTTTTTATTTTATTTTTTTATAAAAATTATTTTTATTTTTCTCTTTTTAGTGATGTTATGAATAGTGACTTAATATAATACCTTGCATGCATCTCGTAAGAGAAAGCGTCAGGCGAATGAATCAGAAAATGATAATAAAATAAAATTCATAAATATAGAAATTCTCTCGAAACGCTTGCGGGTTTTAAATGAATCTTATAAGATTTTTTTTATAAAAGATTTTATTTATCATAATTTCGATTATTTGCTCATAAGAATTGGAGATTTACGTTATTTCGTCTTTGATCATATCATCACAACTTGACCAAATTAATATGGCACCATCCCTAAGATACCCCCTTTCCAATAAAAAAAGAATCATCGAAATCGGTCCATAAACAAAGAAGTTAGGCCTGAACGAACCTAACAAAAAAGGTCTAATACCAATGAAAAAAATGGGACCAATCGTAAGCTAGACTGAACCCAATGCAAAAAAAGCCATCAAAATCGGTTCACAATTGGCGGAGATATGAGGTAACATAGACAAAAAAAAAATTCAATCGAATA
Source organism: Forficula auricularia (assembly GCA_024734495.1). Classification (NCBI taxonomy): domain Eukaryota; kingdom Metazoa; phylum Arthropoda; class Insecta; order Dermaptera; family Forficulidae; genus Forficula; species Forficula auricularia. The sequence continues at coordinate 137,671 of JALMQS010000289.1, forward strand.
GAGAACCTTCTCCTTTTTTGAAGTCGGTTAATTAATGATAATGAGAATCTTCTATATTTAGTAGTTTTTTTTTTTATATATAATTGGTATTTGGTATCTTATTACACAAAAAACCTTAACTTGTCCATCCCTTTATCTGAAAACGGGCCTGTACCAAAGTCAGAATGTTCCAAGCTTTAGTCTCGAGTCCATTCATCCTCGAGTCTGATTAACCTTATCGGAGGTTTTTCAAGAAGCAAGTCTGCAACCTCACTCGAAAATAGCTATATTAAGCCTCCGGCAACAGATAACTTATCACCGTTCAAACAAGGGTCCTACAGGACACATCTTTCCTACAACATCATCCCTTGAATCCATTTAATTTACTCTACACACACACGCACTCTAAATATAACATATTATATCTATATACACACACCTAGACAAAGTAAAAAAAAATTAAAAGCCCCCCTTGTTCAGCCAGACCTTGGCTTTTTTATTGGATAGCATAGGTAGATAGATTATATTTTTTATCTCCTACGAAGGAAGGTAGTAGCCGTGTGGAGGCCTCGCCTCTTTCTTATCATCTCAACGATCATTCTATTGAAAATAGAAGGAGCTCTCGGGCAAACCAACATCTCTCCTTCCATTTACTAATTGCATAGCACATGAACTGCCAGAATCAAAACATTCTTGATATTAATTTTTTCGAAATATCTCAAATCGGCTAAAATTATTTTATTAAAAAGAAAAAAAAAAGTGAAATTTCGGCGTTAAAGTCTATAAAAAACTTATAGAGTAAATATGAAAAGTGTTTAAGACATGGATTCCCAAACTTTTCCGAGTCGCGGAGCCTTTTTACAATTAAAATTTTTCCATGGCGCCTAAATAAAAGTAACAGAATGTTTTCTACATTTGATTCAGTTGCGAATCTAATGTAGGGAATTTTTGTCAAATATTGAGTGAAAATAATATTTGAACTTATATATTTCTAACTTGAAATAATGATATTAAATAAATTATAATTTATTCAAATATATAAGTTCAAATATTATTTTCACTCAATATTTGACAAAAATTTCCAACATTAGATTCGCGATTGAATCAAATGTAGAAAACATTCTGTTAATTAATGGCAAGCATCTACATACATGCTAATAGATCTAGCGCTCTGGACTGGGAGATTGAATATATAACATCTGAGATTTCAAATTCACTTGGTGATCCATCCGAATGTCTAGCGGGCTATACGCGAAATGACGTTGGATTGTAGCTAAGTGGATCACATCTTTTTCTCTCTTGGTCCAGACTTAATACTCCGCAGACTCCAATAGCGTAATCCGCAGTAGTCTCGCGAGATAAAAATATATTTTTCAAATCAGCGCGGTCAAAATAATTTTCGTTGACGTATCAATTATTCTTTGATATATTAATGAGAAAAAATTATAATTTATTAAATAAAAGTATATATATCAAAACAAATACCGTACTTGGTCTCTCTAAATACTCTTGTGTTAGAATCGATAAAAATATAATCGGAATTAATAGTTTATTTTTCTATGAAAATCAAAAATCCAGGCCGAAGGGGGGCCCTTTGTATACATTTCAGATTTTTTCCGAGGGTATCAAAGTTAAATTTTTCGAGTTATGAATGTCTAATCCTAAGTAAGAGATCAAAATGAATAATAAATAAATTTTTAGCTTCTCATTTTGTTTTTTTGTCTAGTTAGGCCAAATGTATTGCTTCAATTATTAATTATCAAGCTTCGCCGCGGACCTGTGAAGAGGCCGAAATGCTTTTTTTTGTAGACCACAACATTGTGATTTTGCTTATTTTTTATTTTTTTTATTAAAATAATTCTACCTAATTTCGAGATATTTCCCAAATTTGTCTAAATGTTGCATAATAAAAATAAAATGTATAAGTATACAAGGGGCATCCCTAAAATTTCAAAACGCCAAGGCCATGTCATAAAAAATCTAATGTTAAATTTGAAAAATAACGAAAAATTCTATGATGGGGTTATTGATGAATTTAAAAAAAAAAAGAGAGAAGAATATAATACAATTTAAAAAATTAAGGGTTCTTTTTGGACAGCATCCCCTGGTTGAAAAGTCACCGCCTGCTACTGATAGATATAGATAAATGCCGAAACATTGGAAATTCCCTACCAAAGGATTCAACTTACTGCCATTGAAAAAAAGTAAATTTTAATTTCACTAAACCCGGCCTCTTTCGGATAAACTATAAACAATTTAGCTACCTATTCCAAATTTAAACTAACCTGAAACTTGTGGCCATCTTTTGGGATTTAACTTCAGGTAGTTGCATCCATATTTAAATACTAGCTGATTTATTTGGTAGTCAAAGATATCCACCAGTTTGATGAACAAACCAGCTCTTAGTAATAACGAAAATATCAGAAATAATATTTATTAAAACAGGTTTTAATTTCAAGGGATTTCAAAACATTGCCCAAATAAATAAATATCAGGTTATTTCTAGTCTTTTGTATTATAGTGACTCAAACCAATTTGTGTTGGTAAATCTACGAGTGCCAATTTAGAGTAGTAAGGTATTATATTTCAAATATACATGAAAACAAAGGATCATATATTATAGTGTATAATAAAACCTTCATCGTTTTCAATGGTAGTCATTTAAAAAGTTCGAACAAAGAATGTTTTTTTTCTTCTTACAAGCGAACAATATTGTTGATTGTAAAGGTGTGTAAATTTTGTTAGAAATGTTATTTTCTACGTCATAAAGAAAATTAATTGATTTGTTTGCTCCTGAGAGCTAGCTGAGAATGAATTGTACTTAATAATAATAATTTATATATATTAATGTTTTCTAGTATGGACAAATTGAACGCAAAAGTAAAAATGTTGTTTTCTTTAATTTATAATATAATAAATATTTCAATAGGGATTTAGTTATAGAAATAAACAAGTTACTAATCCCAGAAGAATTATTTATATCAAGTGTTTGGATTGAACCCTGAGGAAGGCGAAACGTCGTTTCTGAACAATACTATAAAATATTTTTTTTCCAATAAATGGGGAGGGGGCATCTCAGATTTGTTAGAAAATGTGACAGGGGGGGGCCGGCGCGCGCCCGGAGATCTTAAAAATTGTGATGTCACAAAACTCAAATTAAAAAATCTAAAAAAATTTCAAATTTTTTTAGATTTCAGGTTATTATTATTCCAACCTGAAAAAGTTGGTAAAATAAATCTAGACAAAAAATTAGAAGCAAACATTTTTAGCAAAAACACTTAAATTTATAGGGTATAAAAGTGATAGTGTGACGTCACAATAAGGGGGAGGCTCAATGAAAATGTGGAGGGTGTCTAAAAATCTCTTAAATTAGTGTTACGTAATTTATGGACGGCCCCTAATAGAAAAAAGTGAAAACATTTTCATGGCTTGGTACTCTCCGGTTATCCCCCCCCCCCCCCAGTGAAAAATTTAAATAGAAAAATAATATTGAAAGAATCAATAAGAGTATGTCTTCTGCTCGAATTATAAATTTCATTTATAACGAGACTATAGTTTCGAAGGCTTTGCCCTATTCATCAGTTTAAACTTGAATTGTAATAGACTGATGAAGAGGGCAAAGCTCTCGAAACTATAGTCTCCTTATAAATAAAATTTATAATTCCAGCAGAAGACATACTCTTTTATTGTCTCCTTCAATATACGAAAATTCTGCTACCCTCGCCACAAAAACTTTCAATTTAAGAAAAATAATAATAAACCATTAAAAAAGTATTTTTTGATTTAATTAACCTGGAATAAATTCAGGTTTTTTTTTTTTTAAATTTTATTAAACCAATTATTTTACATTAATTAATGTATACATTGTATTTTTGCTTCGATTCCGGAGATTACTTCTCCACCATCGAGTGTCCTTATTCATCTTTAGTCCTTGTTTTTAATAAGAGGAAAAATCTAATTAGATAAAAAAAACTCTTTTCCGATAATTATTTCAATTCCATTATTCCCCAATCAAGTCGATTGGTTCGTCCGCCATCTCTCTCCCAATTGGAATAAATTCAGTTTCTTAATTAATTTTAATATATAATTATTGTAATAAATTATTAACGGGTTTTAAATTAAATTTATTAATACATCTGTTTGTTTATACTTTCATCATGACAACATCTGAAAATTCCAAGAAAACCATAGATTTTCTGCATTTTTGTAGCTCTAAAGTTAAGAGAACAAGAAATCTATTCACTTTTCAACGTTGGACACAAGAACGAACTTTCTATTACACCGGGCAGGTGAGCTACACCTGCCTTTCGTGCCGAGTAATAATTTCTAATTAGTGATTATTCAGTTTAATCATCATGAGATACAGATTTATTAAATAATTATTTTATTATATAATTCCGAGCACTTTTGGCTAAGGTTTAAAAAATAAGGGTAAAAAAATAGTAAAACAAAATTATCTATAGGTATATTAAAAATAAAATCAATAAATTTTAATTTAAATAATCAGTTTTGAGCTAATTTAAAAATATGTGACATGAATATGTACATAAGAATATTAAATAGAATATAAGGGTGTCTAAATTTATATGGAATATTGAATCTAGTGGAGATATTAAGGGTTGATTACCTTTGCTTGGCTGCCTCTCGGGGTCCCCCAGACTGCCTCGAGTCTCTCGAACAACTGAAATGAGAAATAAAAATAAAGCAAAGCCATTACTGATAAATTAATCGGCCAATTTTTCCGAAATATTTCGATAAGAAATCCTTCAATAAATTCTCATTTTAGGGGGGGGGGTCAAAAATGAAAATTGTAGCCCTTTCGACCAAACTCAACCAAATTTTGTCTACATATTCTGTGGGCCCCAAAAAGGCTAAAAATGCAAAAACTAAACAAATTTTGTATACATAGTTTGGTCGAAAGGGCTAGAATTTTAATATATAATAATATTTGTGATGAGCTATTAGTGGGATATAGAATTAAAAATCCAATTTATTATTAAAAGGAAATTGAATAAAAATGTAATTGTACATTTTTATCGAGACAACCACCTATGAATAATTATTTCAATTAACAAAAAACCCATCAAAAACAACTTAGCCGAAGATGAGACCTTGACAGATTGAATTGTCAACCCAAAACCTCCTAACCCGTGAATTTCATCCAAATCGTTAGAGCCGTTTTCGAGAAACCGATTCTATATATAAATTAGAATTGCTCGTTTAATTAAAACGTTATTTGTAAATTTTATATTTATTGGATGATTCTGAAACGCAACTGCATGTAAACATCTAGTTACACTGATGGAGCTCTTACATTTGTGATTCAGAATCGAACCATTAATTCAGTCCTTGGTACATTTAGCCTTCCTAAAAAATTCCATTCACACATCATAAGGGCTTATCTCCCTGATTCAGTCATATTTTTTTTTTTTAATCATTTCTATTTTTTGACAGTCCATAGAAATTTCACCATAAATTAATTCACTGACTAAGCCTCTACTCACCAATTTGTCTCTTTTGTGCTATTAGATTTCCAAAGAGAGAAAAAAAAATAGTTTTAACCCCTTTCCAAATTAGAAAAAAAACTATCTACATAATCCACTCAGAATGCCTGCTTTTACAGGTCTTCTGACCTTTGGTTTGGATTTTTTTTTCCAGAATCCTTTTAATATTTATTCATCACGAAAGGCCTAATAACCGAAATTTATTTATCTTAGCAAGAATTTTGAAACTATTGTTTTGTAAGATTAATTTTTTTTTTCTTAGATAATATGGTTGAAAGGGGTAGTAAATCTAGAAGTATAGGTATTTAAAACAGTGGTGGTTTTTGTTATGAGGATGATTCAGATGGTTATTTAGATTATAAGGATTTAGGGAAGAATGGTATTAATTTAAATAGATCTGGTTCCTACAAGTTAGTTAATTCAGATATTAATATGTAGGTTTTCATTCATTTGTAGGATCTAGCATTGATTTGTGGAACAGTCTAATTATTACTACTTGGGATTATAGTCCCCTGCCCCCTATGATTCAATCAATTATAAATTTTGTCAAGTCCTAAAGTCCTAGAGTTGTACAAAATTTTATTTAGTTCTCACAAGCAGAGATTAGCTGAGGTAGAGAGAGGTCATACCATCCTCGTTAAGGTTTTGACCAGGTTTCCTTAACAACTTATGGCAAATGCCGGGATGGCTAATGCGTCGTTTGCTCCTGGTATCGGGTTTTTGTGCCGAATTTTTAAATTACTTTTTGTCTTTTGATAGAAATCTATAGTTATGTTATTTGTTAATGAGCATACATTTCTATTTATTTTTTATTTTTTTTTTTTTTTTTTTTTTTGTATATACTTGTTTATTATTTGTTAAATTGTTGTAGTTAATTTGGATTGAAGTTTGTTAATGTATGTTAGCTAGATTGTATTGATCTTTGGAGGACCTAGCCACCAAGGACTTGTGCCGCTAAGCGGGTCGAGGAATAAATATTTATTTATTTGTTTATTATTAATTAGAAAACTTAAATCTTGAATCCTTAAAGTTTTGATCTAAAACAATAATTCTTAAAAATTAAGAAAAAAAATAGTTAAAAACTTGTTTCCAGATATTTTACAGGCTTGGAAAAGAACAGGAAAAGATAGATGAAAATGAATCCAGCTTTTTTTAAATTTATTTTTATTATTATTGCAAAATTATAAAATTAGGAGGAACGTTCGTTCTATTAAGTCTATAAATTACTTCTTTTTTGTGTATAATTCTTTGGAATCTATTATATATATTATAAAAATGTTTAAAAATATATCTAGCCATCACTATTTCGTAAAAATTGGGAATATTTCATTTCAAATTCAGCCTTTAAATTATTAAACAAAAAAAAAACATCCCGAAATTTAAGATGATAATTGCTGCATATATATTTTCTTAAATTTTTTACGATCTTGTTTCTTAACTGGCACGTAAAAAAATGTAGAAATTTCAGTTCGGATTACTCGGATTTCACTTTTCAAAGCCTCTAAATTTACTAAAAAATTAAGATTATAGCATTTTTTTCTTATTATTACTAATTCTTCAATGCGCCACTAAGTATTAAAAAAATACATCTATAGGTATTTTTACAAGTCAAAATATCTGAGCCCACTTAAATACAGTATTAAAAATTTCTTATGTAAAGATAAGAGTAAATAAATATTATTTTTAATATTGATTTACTATGAGTTAAGGATACTAGGTCACTTATTTCACATTAAATTAAATTAAAATTTATTTTATTTTAAAATTAAATTTTAATGTGAAATAAGTGACCTAGTATCTCTATCTCATAGTAAATAAATATTAAATATAATATTTATTTACTCTTATCTTTATTAAAGATTTTCACCTTGCACCAACACCACAATCTCTACTAATTATTTCTTATGTAATTTTACTATAAAAAAAATGAAGTCCGGCCTCAAAACTTTTTAGTAATATGTATTTATGAATATACATAGTATTATAATCTTACAACATTTTTTCTACACAGATCGGTAATCAGAACAGATTTTTCGAAAAATTACAATATGCCTATTGTAATTCTACTAATCATTATTTTATATATTAGTTTAGTAATTTTACAATATGTGTATTGTAATTTTGATAAACTTTTATAAATGAAGTAAAGAAAATTTTGAAATTTTTTTTAGAAACTTTTTAAAGTCCTTTGTGAAATCCTGAAGATGGGTTTATACCCCAAAATATAGATAGAGTCGTGCTAAACAAGCTTCTGATCTTTTATTTCTGTGAAGCCTACCTAGTATTTTAAATTTTAAATATTTCTAAAAAAAAAATTTAAAATTTTCTTTACTTTATTTAAAATGTTTCACCAAGAACCCACACCATTCTCCCTTAACAAAATTTTATAAGTGACCTGCTTAATAAACTTAAAATATATATATTATAATTTTATAGATAATTGTAGTAAAATAAATTACAAAAATTATTATTAATTTTTCTTATATGGCTGGTTATTCGATACTTTTAAAAAATTTTAAATGTTGCTACGTTTCACAGTATATTTTTCTGCTTCCTCAGGCAATCTACAACAATAACAATAATTGTAAACATATGAATTCATTAAGCAAAACATCAATAAAATTTTTGTTTAATAATTTCATATGTTGACAATAGTTGTTATTGTTGTAGAGTGCCCGAGAAAGAAGAAAAATATACTGCGAAACGTAGCAACATTTTAAAAATGTAAATTCTAATTTATTTCAAATCCATGTACTCAATAACCAGCCTCATAAGAAAAATGTTCAACATGGACGATTCAACTAGCACTTGAGCCCGGACGGTTGGACGGAGAAAAAAATCTAAATGATAAAATTTTTAGAAAATTTTATGAACTTTCATTTTGAATAGGAAGGTTATTTACGGAAAGTTGATAGTTTTTGAGTATAAGCAAAAAACAGCCAAAAATTAGATTTTTTAACCTTTTTTTTCATTTTTTACAATGTTCCGTCACGAAATTTTGTTAGCAAACCTCAGATTCGGATTCAGCATACCCAAAAACATAAAGGGTCGAAGAAATTACAAATACCCCAAAACTTTCCCGCTAGGGGCCCTTTAAAGAACAATTTAACTGGACTACTAATTAATACAAGAAAAATGTAAAGTTACAATTTATTTTTGTATTTTTGCAATAAGTTAATGTGTGTGATTTTACCAATATAATATAGTATTTTTTTTTTTTATTTACTATACCTACGTAATTTTATAAATTTCCTATTTATTTGTTTTGTAAACATAGGAGTAAATTTACAATTTTTTCAACACTGTATACCTTACACGTCAATAATTATTCCTTTGTGGAAAAATGTTAAAACAAAAATTCATTTTCGGTTTCAACAGTCTAAAATCTATAAGAAGGACATAAAATTATTCAAACAGCTTTATTATCGGAAACCTGTGTTATTGAAAGCCTGTTGGTTTTTGCTTTTGAGTAGTTACTATATATCTTAAGATCTACTATATGTGTATGTAATTTGCTGTTTTTGGGGAACAATCCCTCAAAGCATAAAGGCTTGTAGGTATAGGTATACAAGCAAGTACCTACAAGTTTTCTTTCTAATATGCTTTTATGATTATTATATGAGGAGTTGGGATGTTTTGTTCGCAGGTGTATAGGTGGGTGGCAGTGCAAGGGCGCGCCCAAAAGGACACGCCTTGACGACAACAAAAGGGCGAGGGCTGACATTTGAGGCATTTAGGCTTTTTTAGGGTTAGGCATAAAGCACACCTACACACACATACCTTAATAGTCGCCCTTTGGTTCGAAAACATGAGAAGGGCCGAGTAAAAAGGTAGGGAATGCCACAGTGGGGGCGTGAAGGGCAATCCAAAACAAATACAAGTTCAAGTGGAATTTGGCTTAATTAAAAAAGTAAATGTTTACCGATGGATGGTGCGATTTGCGTGCTGGCTTACTTCCTTTTTAACCGTTTTACTTTTTTTCTCCCTCGACACATTTAAAGAATAATAATTATAGATCACAAAAAACGTAACTATTTTTAAATTGTTTTTTTTTTCTATAAAACAAAAACAATAAAAAGTGACAATAAAGATGCGTTTGACTGTGGCGAGTCGTAATTTATTTGTTTCTACTTCGAGACGGTCCATTTGAGAAGAAAAAAACATTCAATTATCGATTAAAATGAAAAGAAAATACTTAACATCATTTCTAAAATGTTTCCATTAGTGAAATTGCCAATATTATTTTTGTGATTAAAGTACATTTAAAAACATTTCAAAATAACAACCAATTATGGTACATATACTTTTCTTTTGATATATTTAATATGGTGTTTTAAGAAGAAATATGGACTAAAAAAATTAAAAATAACTTTTAAAGACTACGTTCTCTGCAAATTACGGTGATTTGGCAAATTTTTCTCTGTTAACGGTTTGAGCAGTGACGTAACAATAGGGTGGCAGGTCGGGCAAAATGCCACGGGTCCCCCACTGGAGGGGGCCCCCAGTCCGAGAAGGCCGCGAACACAGGACGATCCTGACATTTTTAATTACAAAATTTAGTAAACTGTATTGATTTTTTATTCAATTAATTTAAATTACCTACTAAAGTACAAACTCGAATTAAAAGTTACTAGAAAATCATATAGTCATGTACGCAGAGACGCGCGAATAAAGTATAATCGATTAAATTATTATTATAATTTTGAATGTTGTATGTGCAGAAAAGCACAGAAGAAACTTATTTAAAATATTTAAATTTTTATGTACTTAATGGAGAAAGATGAATGGAGGGAAAGAAACATATAAAAAATTAAGATGGAAAGTTATAAGAGAAT
>JALMQS010000289.1:148388-197897 GCA_024734495.1 Forficula auricularia
GGAAGGGGAAGACCCAGATTAGAATATTTCAACCAAATAATTGGGGAATGGGATGCCAGACATTTAGAGAGGTTAAACAGCTGGCGGGGGACAGAGTCGAGTGGAGACGGATTGTTGCATCAAACCAGTCTTAGGACTGTATACTCAATGATGATGATGATGAATGGAGAACATATCTGTTTCATAAAGTAAAGAAAAAATTTTTAGAAACTTTTTATAAAATACTAGGAAGAGGTCTCACATAAATACCTACCTAGTATTTTATATTTTAAATTTTAAAAAGTTTCTAAAAAATTATCTTTACTTTATTTAAAATGTTTCACCAAGAACCCACACCATTCTCCCTTAACAAAATATCTGATTTGATGAATTTGACATGATTTTTTTTTCTACAATAAGAAGAAATTGGAAAATCTTTCCAAAAGTTTTCGAAGAATAAAAGGCAGATTTTCAATTTTGAATGTGAAAAAATTTATCAAGATTTCGGAAAAAATAATCACAATTTTAAAATATTTTGACTTCATTTTTATTATATACAAATATTTTATCTGCAAAATATTTTATATGCAATCAAACACTGAACTTAAAGAAAAATTTAATAATATGTCTCTTTATTAGAATTTTATAAAAATTATCTACCCAGAAACAAATATTTCTGACTTCACAATATTGTATTGTACACACAATATAAGTGGTTAGCATTAGTAGAGTGGCAAGTAAGAGTGAATAGAAATGATTTCTTTTTACTAATGTCAAGTAGCTTTCCCTACCTATATATTTTTTTCACTATTTTTCAATTTTAATAATAAACAATTTAGGAATTCAAATATTTGATTTGATACTTATGTAAAATGATCATTATTAGTTAGATTTTCTTTTTTTATTTGTAAAGGGAATCAAATTTAATCAAACATTTCTTTCTCTACCTTTTAAAGGAAGGTAAAATTTTCTGGGCCAAAAAATTGGTCCTTAGGCTTTGTCGATATATTTGTTATAGGTACAATTCTATTGTAGTCAATGTCTTTTCAAATAAAATTGCCGAAAAAGAAAATATTCTTGAAATATCATGGAAAGGACCATTATTTGAAATTAAGAGATGGATGAACAAAGGACTAACTCAAAATTAATTTTAAATAATCGTAAAAAATAATATAAATTTCTTGATTTAACTGGTCACATACCCGCAAGGGGTTTAGCAGCTCAATCAATTCAAGTAAGATACACGACTGAAAATAGTTTTGTTGATTGACTTCATTTATAAGCAAAAAAATCAAAGAATGTGGATTCTGTTTATTGGAAATAAATATAGAATATAATTACGCTTCGGTGCAAAAAAATCGATCCACCAATAAAAACTTTATTAAATAGCAAATTATTTTTAAAATGTTTACAAATAACCCTATAATTTGTTCTATTAACTCTTAAACTAACATATTCAATAAATATTGTTGATTATTTTTGAATTTTATAAAAAAAAAAAATAAGTAAAATTAAATTAAAAGATACAATTACAAATTATCATACTTTCTCAATATCACTTTACATTTAAATAAAGTTTTAATAAAAGATCAAATTCCGTTTGAAATATTAATAAAATTTTGAATTAAGCATCATTGATAGAAAGATACAAAATGGATATTTCTGAAGTTCAAGCAGCTCAAATTGTGGGCCTAATTATTCAAGGGCTAAGTCAACGACAAGTGGCAAGTACACTTGCAATAATGTATGGTTATTTGTAAAAAAATTAAAAATCATTTACTATTTAATAAAGTTGTATTGGTGGGTGATTTATTTGCACCACAATGTACCATATATCTTAATTACTTGAGACTAAATTTTCGATCCTTTTGCCTTCATGTTCCATGTTCAGATTAAAACGAATATATTACAAGTAAATTTTAGACCATTTTAGTTTTTCCTTTTAAATTATTAAATTTTCTATTCCCCAATAAAAAGTAGATTTTTTTTCTAAAAACTATCCATGTACCATATAATGGCAACGGAAATTCCACAAGTATTGTCAATTTGTGTTGTTTCAAGGGAATAAGGAATTTTAAATTATTATTAATTTAAAATTCCTTATTTACTTGAACTTCACACAGGCAACTCAAATTGACGATACTTGTGGAATTTGGGGAATAATTTTTTTTTTTAAATTAATTCTAAATTAATTGTAAATTTGTGACAAGTGAGTAATCAATTAATTCAAAAAAATTATTTTTAGATTCATTGAAATGGCCGAAAAGTGGACAGCATAAAAAGCAATTTTTGAAAAATTTTCTAGAGACGTGTGAACCTCCACTTAGTCTGCTAAGTGCTTAGTAAATGGAATAGTACTAATGGCAAGTACTAAGTCTGTGTAAACTAGGCTTTATAAACTATCTTTTTTAGTTGACAAATATCAAATTCAATTATTATAATATATAACTATCTTTTTTAGTGTAAATTCAATTATTATATTTTATATGCGGCCCGAGGCATTTATCTTTTCTTCAATTGGCGCCCGTGTAAGCCAAAAGGTTGGACACCCCTGATCTACGATTCTCTTAGGGCCAGTTGTATGTTGGTTGGTAAACTCTTTTTAAACGTTGACAAAGGGTAAATCCTTAGAATTCATCTTGTGCCCGATGGTGAATTCTAAGGATTTACCGGAGGGGTGTACCGCGACCTAAAATCGTGTACACCTACTTCCACTTTCATTTCCAAGTAGAAGACAATAGATAACAATAGATTATCTAATGAATTCTAAAGTAATTCCAAGTAATTCCAATCGCGGTTCACCCCTCGGATTTACCCTTTGTCAACGTTTAAAAAGAGATTACCAACCGACATACAACTGGCCCTAAGACACCTCAACTCCAAATATCAGTCATAACCGTAAAAAAGCCCTGACTTTATTTGATACTTAAACATCTATTTTGTATCAGTTTATTTACATAAGTAATTAATGGATTTTTTTTCTTTCTTTTTTTTTCAGGATGTTAGTGGGAGCACCGTTGGGCAATAACCTTCAGCCCGGCACGAATCGGTCCGGCGCCCTTTGGAAATGTCCTGTGACGACCTGGGAAGATGATTGCGAACAAGTGGTCACGGATGGACGCCGGAGTGAGTGGCCACCCCGCCTTCAATCTCGACATAAAAAAAAAATAAACTTCATTGCTAATTGAAAAAACACCCCATCAAAACACAACACACGACCACAATGAGTAGTCAATTAGAATCCAAAACTTAGGCAACCACCCACCCTTTTAGTTGTCACTCCATTTCTCATCTCATTTCTCATTATTTATTAGTTGATCTATTTTTTTTTTTTCAGAAGTTTCATTTAATTTATAGTGAATTTTAATGTCTATCTGTCTATATATATAAATATATAAATATCTATAAATATAAATAAGTAAATAACTAAAATTGGCAAGTCAGAAATGGATATGCATGTTGTTGGGGCAACCGAAAACAAAAATTCAAGATTCAAGCAAATCTAAATTTTTTTTTTTTTTTAAATTATTAATTTAATTTTTATTAGAGAATGTAAAATATGGGATGTGAAACTAATTAAAATGTTGGCATAGAATATATCCAAGTTGCATCAAAAAAATCTTCGGACTGGATAAATAATATTCTCTGATGAATATGATTTTACTGGTGGAAAAATAAAGAAGTAAATTGTTTCGGAATGGATTGGTGTTTTTGAAATGAGAATAATTCAGTTGTTTTTTAACTTAGAAAATTTTTTATTGCGAAAAATGAAAACTTAGATATTATCATTTAACAGTGAAAAATCATTTTCAGAAGATTATTTTTTTTTTTCATGAATTTCACTTTTTCCCTGTTAAATGGTAATATCTAAGCTTACATTTTTCGTAAGAAAAATTTTTGTAAATTAAAAAATCAGCGGAGTTATTCTCATTTCAAAAACACCCATCCATTCTGAAACACACTTTATATATATGGAATCGTAGGGAACTGGATAAAATAAAACTCAGTTTTCTTTTTTTTTTTTAAATACACCAGACGGTTCGTCAATTTATTTTATTTTTTAGTAAAAACTGTTTTTGACAAGGAGTGATGAAACGAACCACTGAGGAAGTCAAAATAAATTGACGAAACGTCTGGCTTATTTAAAAAAAGCTCTGAGTTTTAATTTATCCAGTTTCCTACGATTCTTTATTTGAATTCTAAGGGGGGGTTGAAGGCTTTAAAAATTAAAATTATAAGATTTTCAAAATAAAAAAAACAAGAAAAAAGAAATATACTATAAAATGAACCTCTAATAAGGAAAATATTATTATATTTTTCTGGGGGAGAGGGTCAAAAAATAAAAATCTAAGCCCTTGGACCAAACTCAACCAAATTTTGTATACATAATTTGGTTGAGTTTAGTCCAAGGGCCTAGATTTTCATATTTGACCCTCTCCCCCTAAATAATTTTATTAAATATTAAATATATGTAAGAGGGGGGCCAGGCGCATGTTAAAGTCATGTACATGGGCACATCAGTTTATTTAAAAGATAAATCGCAAAAATATATGCCTTATCAATTAACTATTTAATTTTAAACTTATGCGATTTTTGATTAAAATAAATTTATTTTATACTAATTCATACAATTCTATAATAAATAATTAGTGAACTCATAATAAATACTATTAATTGTAGGTATTGGCCGTGCACCAAAGCGAACCACCCACGGGCACTTTAATTTTCTCACTAGAAAATCTAAAACGGCGGTGTTCATCCTAGTGCAGTATCATTTCACTATCAATCTTATTCTTTTCTATTTATTCACTTTTTTTGTCTGAATCTTGAAAACAATATGGAAAAAATTGAAAAAAATATATAGTATACTCATATGGCATGTTCATTTTGGGGATATTTGTTTATTTAATATTATTAAATTTTGATGAAAAAAAGAAGATGGTTTCAATGTGGTATCCATGTTTCATTTTCTGGCTTGCCAAATGTTTTAAATATTTCCCACATAAAACGATTAGTTGGCTAGTGACTGAACGTACTAGAATGTGACATATATCTCGCTTATCAATATTTATTATTTTAGCAAATATTTGTTATTTAAATAGAAATCAAACTAAGCTCTAGATCTCTTTCACTGTACAAAAAAATCAATTTCACTCTTTTTAAAAAAAATTTTCTTTTTTTTTTTTAGAAAAAAAAAAAAAAAATTAGATAGGTTTTTTTATATTTGCTTGATCATTGTTTCATTTCCAAAATTTCAAAAAACATAATCTTCTAATAAAAGAATTTATTTATTAATTTTTGGAAATGATCCCCTTTATGTGTCTTTTATTTAATTTTTTGTTAGAATTTCATATTTATTTTAATTCTTATTTGTCTTCTAAGGATCGGCTTTTCTTAGCCGCTTCATGTCGCGTCGTGTATTTTTTTTTCTTTTACTTAATTAGATGCATATTATTTAATTTATTTACTTATTTATTTATTTATCTACTTACTTTTTAGTTCAAATGTAATAAGACATATTTTATTATTATTTTTTTTTCTTATCTTTTAATGATTTTGATGCTGTATGTATTAAATGTTGACTCTCGTGCCGTTTTGCAGACAGGAAGAAGGGCGGCTCTTACGATAAGAGTAAGTTGGCTGCATTTGTGACGAAATGCAAATATAAACAAAAAAAAAAATATCCAAATTTTTGCAAAATGAATTTTTTTTTCTTAAACAATTAAAACGCTAAAAAATAAAATAAAAATTTCACCCCATTTGGATTTCCATCAGCACCACCTACAGTCTAAACAAAAAACAAAAATTAAAATTTTAACTTTATATTTAATTTTTTTTTTAACAACTAATATTTTATATTTATGGCATAGAATGTCTCTTTTTATTATCTATTTTGGTTAATTTATTTTAATTAAATTAGAGAGAATTCGACTTATTCGCACTGAACTCGGGCAAACCACGTATGCACATTAGGGGGGAACCTTATTTTGGGTATTTTCAAATTTTTATGTTCCCAGAGACTGATATGGTGCGACAAAAAATATCTTTCAAATTTCAAGCCCCTATCTCAATTTAAACCTTTGCCGAACAGCGATGCAAGTTTCCTATGGGGTTTTTGGCATTGAACGATCAATTTTTTATTCCAGCCAAAATAATGATTCAAAAAATTTGAAACTCTGTAGACTTTATCCACATAATACTAGCTATCCTTCCTAATTTTTACAGATTTTTACCTATTATAATTTTTGAATTACAGCTTGATAAAATACTGCTATATCTATACCTGTCAGAGGTAGCTACTATTTTAAGGATAAAGCTTTCAGAGTTTTAAAATTTTTGGACCATTACTTTGGCAGGTATAAAAGATTGAAAAATCTCATTTTGGGAAAATTACATCGCTGTAGGCCACTGGTTAAAATAACATGGGGTTTTTGACATTGAACGATCAATTTTTTATTCCGGGCAAGGTAATTGTTCAAAAATATTGAAACTCTGTAGACTTTATCCTCATAATAGTAGCTATCCTTTAGAATTTTTACAGATTTTTAGCTATTATAATTTTATAGTCTATATCTTACTATCGCTAAGATATAGCAGTATTTTATCTAGCTGTAATTCCAAAATTATAATAGCTAAAAATCTGTTAAAATTCTGAGGGATAGCTACTATTAGAAGGTTCTAGAAAGTCTACAGAGTTTCAAAATTTTTGAACCATTACTTTGGCCGGAATAAAAAAATTGAAAAAATTTCATTTTAATTAGATGGTTTAAATTAACAGGGGGTTTTTGGCATTGATCAATTTTTTATTCCGGCCAAAGTAATGGTTCGAAAAATTTAAAACTCTCTAGACTTTCGGATTAGCCGAGAGCTTAAAGACACTAGCCTTCTAAGCAGGAGTCCCGGGTTCGAGTCCGAGTCCCTGCATTGATATTTGACCGGCTATAATCTGATTCCTAGTCACCAATCCGTCTGGCAAGCGTGGTGACTTAATGCCAACCCCCTTCCATTTGATGGAAGAGGCCTATATTCAGCAGTGGATTGTCGATATCGACAGGCTGATGATGATGATGAGACTTTATTCTCATAGTACTAGCTATCTTTCAAAAATTTTTACAGATTTTTAGCTATTATAATTTTGTAGTCTATAACTTACTAACGCTAAGATATAACAGTCTTTTATCTAGCTGTAACTTCAGAAATATAATAGCTAAAAATGTGTAAAAATTCTGAAGAATAGCGAGTACTATGAGGATAAAGTCTACAGAGTTTCAAATTTTTTGAACGATTACTTTGGCCGGAATAAAAAAATTGAAAAAATCCCATTCTAATTAGATGGGTAACTTACATCGCTGTGGAGCACTGGTTAAAATTGAGATAGGGGCTTGAAACTTAAGGGATATTTTTTTTTATTTCGAACCGAAAATACCCAAAATAAGGACCAGCCTAATGCCCGTGCTGTAAGAGGAATTCATTTAATTTAATTATTTTAATGACACCATCTATACACACTGGAATGTATTTATAACTTCACACTCTAGCCCGATGGGAATCCAAAGTGTCGTGTTGTTTTAATTTAAAAAAGAGTACGCGCGCTGTTTTTTTGGATTTTTACGCACATAAATAAAAACACAAAATGACTAACAATTGCGTGCTTGCATGTAGATATATAGTATGATGAGACAGACGGGTTTGCAATTGGCTGGCTGGCTTTGGATGCTTTAACGTGGATTTGAATGTTCGCTCTGTGCGTGTGCATGGTGACTGTAGCTTGCAACAAATCCCAGCTCTCCTCCTTTCTTTTTTCATCTTCACTTTCATTACATTTTCTTTCTCTCTTTTTGCATTGCGTTCTGAGTTTCTTGGGGAACCAAGGGCCCATTTTATATTTTTTTATTTTTTTTTTACAGGGTTTTCCTTTTAGATCGCTTTCATAATTTATTATAAATACATATATATAAATAAATATCATTTATAAATATTTATTTTTGAACTTCACTACAAATTTATTTCTCATCCTCTTTAGTTCGCGTTGTTATTATTTTAATTACGTGATTTATATTAACGAAAATTAACGAACTCTTTCTTATATAGGTGTCTCAAAAGAAACTATAATATTAAATTTACGCACCACTTTGAAATTATTACATATCTACAGCAACAATATTTTATAACAGGAATACTAGGGAATTGGATAAAATCAAAAACATAGTTTTTATTAAATGGGCCAGACATTTCGTCAATTTATTTTGACTTTCTCAGTGGCTCATCTTATCACTCTTTGTCAAAAAACAATGTTTAATAGTTTTTGACCAAGAGTGATAATATGAGCCACTGAGGAATTCAAAATAAATTGACGAAACGTCTGGCCCATTTAAAAAAGCTCTATGTTTTTGATTTTATCTAATTCCTTACTATTCCTGTTATAAATTTACTATGGATACGAATGAAGAAACATTATACAATATTTTATAATTTTCTTCTAGATAAACGGGAAATAATTGCTGCAGCATTATACGATACCAGATACCAGAATGAGGGCAAACTTCATCATTTTATTATTGCGGATTTAATGTATGCGGTTTTGATTGGAGCACAAAAAATTTCGGGACCACCACTTATTATATTCAATACAGAATCTCTGGGATTGTAACCTACATGAATCGAGCACGGCAACAAATTTATTTATTTATTTTTTAATTGTGCTAATATTTACGGCTTTCCAGGTTTCATTATATGTAATTATTAGGAGGGCCCAAAAAAACGAATTTTATTTTATTTTTTATTTTTGATCACCTTTTTTTAAATGATCACCAATAATCGGCTCGATTAAAAAATTTTAAGAAGTCACTCAAGATTTTTAAAAATTTCGAAAATGGTAGAAAATTGAATTTTTTTTCTCGTCATTGCCTACTTTGAAAATTATAAATATTCTGAAAATTTCAAGTCGATATATCAAATTATTGAGGTCGCTCAGGATTTTTTTTTTTTTTTTTTTTTTTTTTTTGATTTTTAAATTAGTGTTCTGACCTGTAAATTTAAATATTAAAATTTATTTAATTTTTTATTCTTGTTGTTGTCTTCTTAACGAATAGAAATGAGTACGAGACACGAAGGAAAAAACATAAAAATAATTTTTTTTTAATATTTAAATATACAAGATTAGCTACATGTCACTCGAAAACATCTAAAGTACCTACACTACTTTAAAAATTAAAAAAAAAATTCTTGAGCGATCTCTGTAAATTGATATATATCGACTTGAAATTTTCAGAATACAGTAGAGCGTCGATAATCCGGACGTCAAAAATCCGGGCCGTCGATAATCCGGATTCAATTCAAGAGCTCTGAAAATGTATAAACTGTACAGTATTCTGTAAAACCTTATGTATGTATATTCTTTCATTAAAATACATTATAAGTTCATATTAATTAATGGTTTTAGCAAGTTTTCTTTTTGTTATGAACTCAAACAACCTTTTTTTGTGATTCTTTTCGAAAATCCGGTCATATTAATAATCCGGACAGGGCCCGGTCACAATTAATCCGGATTATCGACGCTCTACTGTATTTATAATTTTATACCTACTATTAAGAGTGACCTCTTAAAATTTTTTATTCGAATTGATTTTTGGTGAGCATTTTAAAAAACATGTTAAATTATAATATTTTAAAAATTATTTTTTTTTTGAGGGGGGGGCACCCTAATAATTGTGTATTGGTTTTTTTAGTTTTTATTAGTGCGATTTTGATATATGTGGTGTATTGAGATGATGTATTAATTATTATACACTAACCAAGGGATTCTTTATTATAGAAATAGTAACAATGCATTATAAGTGCATTTGTTAATTTGTTATATTAGTGCTGTTTTGATAATTAAATTACATGATATCTAAAGAATTGCATTTGCACAATTAATTTCTCATTATCTAGAAGTTGATTATGAAATACGGCTACTGTAGATTTGAATGTTTCAAAATAATGCTCAATTTAAAATCCCCAGCTGCTTTTGAGTCATCCTATATAAGGTTTGTTTTTACAGCGGTTGACAATGGTTTTAGAATCTCAGGGGCAGTTCCTTTTATCAAGAGGGATGAAAAGCTGCGCATAAAGACCGTTGCCAACTGTTGTAGAAACAAGCCTATAGTCAGCATCGAATAACGTTTCGATTAACCGATTTTTTTATTATTATTTATCGCGATTATTAATCATATATATATATATACATACAAAGAATTAACCAACCACTTCTAACCGGAACGCGAACATCAAATACAAAAAAAAAAAAACCCGAATTAATAATTTTTTATTCAACATCATCTACACACAAAAAAAATATTACAAAAATTCAATACAGTAAATAATTTCCATTGATTGTGTATTGCGATCTGGAATAATTGCCCGATTTGTGGCATTTTGGAGGGATCGAGGGGGGGCATGAGGCATGCGATTATACCACACGGACACATTTGTATTGTCATGAAAAGAATTCGTTGACCATGTGTCATTTATATGTAAAATTTTAATCTTTTCAAAAAATTGATTTCCAATATCAATTAATTATCAAAAAACAAACAAAAACAAATTTTATAATTATTACGTATTTCTAATAATTATATTATTAAAAAAACACATTCTAATTATTATTTAATTAATTTTTTTTATTGTTTCTAACTTCAGTTTGTTTATTTATGTATATTTTTGATAATTAACTGAAATGGAAACTACAAATTGTATTTATTAATTAATTTATTTTGTTATTTACAATCATGTAATGAAAAAATCGTTTGCCTTTACGAATGAACCACCATGCAGCATCTCGTATACTATTTTGAAACTTTACTTTTTTTTTAAGTTATTATCCTTTGATAAGTATTATATTGTTCCAATTTTTACAGTGTTCTGAGTCGCATGTAAGTCCGTTTTTTGCAGCTTTCATCATTTCCAAAAAAAAATTCGATTTCTGCATCTTACATCATCAAGCTTGACCCTATTTTTCTTCCATCATCATGATTATTTATTTATTTTTTTTATTTTATTTATGTAAAATACATTTTTTTTGAATATTTGACTGAATGATGCTCCTACTACACTGATGCACATTTTTTTTATACCCCAACCCTAAACACTTCTATGCCAAATAAGCCATGCCGTTTGATTTGAGTTTTTATTTTATTCCATTTTTTTTTTTTATTTATTTATTTCAAATTTTGATTTTTATAAATATATTTTTTTTTCCTTTTGATTACCTAAAATGCATGGAATTGTACATAATTAAATTGAACTATTATATATATATTTAAAACAAAAATCCTACCATTCCAATGAAAACAAAACATCCAAAAACATATCTTTTGTAAATATTTTTCAAAGAGCCACTGTCAAGTACTATTATTCTACAAACATATATGTATTGGTTCAATTCTTCAACAATGGCAAAGTCTATTTTATTATAATTTTACTACACTTTAAAAATAATACACAAATTTATTCCCCCTATTAATTTTTTTAGGATAGATTGTTTGCTTCTACAGCAGTTTAAGATATCGTTTTATATACCATATTTATTAATTCTTTGAAAAAACTACCCTCTATTTTATCCTACAATAAACGAATCCAAATTATAAAAACAACACCATTTAAAATATTATACAGGTAACCCTCCTATAACATGGTAGATAGATTCTTAAAAATGCCGTGTTGTGTGAAATCGTGTTATATGAGACCCAGAGCCAGTACAAAAAGGGGAGTTAGGTTCCGAAAAGTTATTAAAAACAAACATTTTTAATGGGGGAGGGGTACTTTCCATAAAACTGGGGGGAGGGGTTTTCATGAAATTAGGGTGGGCCCTCCGAGACTAAAATGATATTATTAAAGTCAGAATAAAAAAAAAATCAATTTTTTCTTTTATTTGCATCTAGATCAGTGGCGGTCAGTGACATTTCAACTAGGGGATGCTGCCCAAAAAAATAACTCTTCAATTTTTAAATTGTTATTTTATTTTTCGCTCATTTTTATAAAATTCATTAGAATTTTGCGTTATTTTTCAAATTTAACATTAGATTTTTATAACACGGTATGAAAATACTATTAACGTTTTGAACTTTTAGGGATGAACAGCATCCACAGCATCCATGGACCGCACGCCATTGATCTATAAACACACACGCATATTGGACTTCTATAGAGGTCAATTTGTTAAACAAAAATATGTTTTCTAGTGATGTAGAAGTACAGTTTTGTACAAAGGTTTTCGCAATTTTTTTATCGTGTTAAAGCGAAACTGTGTTACAGGTTGCAGTGTTATACGAGGGTTCCCGGAATTTATCCTATCGTGTTCGAGCGAAACCGTGTTGTAAGATGCCGTGCTATAGGAGGGCTACCTGTATTAATTTTTTTTTTAAATTTACAGAAATATTTTCTTTTCGTTTCACGAAATGAAAGTAAGATTTCTGGATCGACGTAATTTTATTTAAAATATTAATTTGCGCTCTAAAAAATAATTATATAAATCAATTTTAGAAATTTATATTCAATTAAAAAAAGACCTTATATTGAATTTGACTTACTGTACTGACACTCTATGCACTGATTCGAGCCAGACAGGCGTAATTTAAATGTTCTTACAAAAAAATTAAAATGCGCATGTGTGGTTTACAAATTACCAGAGTACAGCATATTGAATTCATTATTAAAGTTAGACTTTTTCCATGAACAGTCTTTGCCATTCTGTTGAAGAATAGTGAAAAATATTTTTGTTTTGTGTCCAGCATTCTAACATTGGGACCCAATCTAATGGTCGAAGAGCATTACAAAAATTAACTTTTATTTATTAAAAAATCAATTAAATGAAAGGAAAGAAAGTGGAAAAAAAGAGAAAGAGATATGCCATTAATTAAATTAAATTTCTTATCTAATTATTTTTATCAATTCTCCTTCTAATTAGTCTGTTTCCATGATGGAAGGTCGAAAAAGGCCAGCAGCAATATCGAATCCCAGTTATGACACCATCATAGAACCTGGTTCCCGGGATGCTTCGAATTCCAATTTAAGATTCGCACGCTTGAAAATCACCCCAAAAATGGAC
This sequence comes from Forficula auricularia, assembly GCA_024734495.1. Lineage (NCBI taxonomy): Eukaryota > Metazoa > Arthropoda > Insecta > Dermaptera > Forficulidae > Forficula > Forficula auricularia. The sequence goes on from JALMQS010000289.1 coordinate 161,455, forward strand.
TGCCCCCTTTTCGATTCATTTCCAGTAAAGGCTGAAGGAATCCGATAAGAAATGAAATTTATTGAGTGACCCAACAATAAATAACACAATAAAATAAGAAGCTTTTCATAAGGAAACCAAATTGAAATAAAGCGATTCAGACCAAAATCAAAACTCCGCAATATTCGTTTGTTTCTTAAGTGGTTAGGATTATCTTATTGACCCATTTTCTTTTATTCATTTGTGTTGGAAATAAAATAAAAAATAAATGAAAAATCAATCAATTAATTAGTAAATTGAAAAATAAATCAATTAATTAGAAAAATGAAAAATTAAATAATTCAATAGAAAAATGAAAAATCAATCAATTAATTAGAAAAATGAAAAATCAATCAATTAATTAGAAAAATGAAAAATCAATCAATTAATTAGAAAAATGTATTCAAATTTAATACCTTTTAAAATAATTCAGGTTTCTTTAAGGTCAAGAAGAATTAGTCTTTGACTTCAAAATGTTTTTAGTCTAATTGAAAAAATGATTAAAGAATTTATTAGTTAAAGTCACGACAGGGATGACATCTCTTGATCTCTTCAAGATATATAGAATTAATAAGATAGCCAGAATTGATTGCGAATTCACCCTCTTTGAAATCTATTGTCAGACAACTATCGATGAACAACAATTTTTCTCCCCATTAGAATAATGTTATTTTTCGATGGATAGCGCATCAAGAGGCTGCTGATTTTGGCCAATTTTTTTACAAAGAAGATTAAATCTAAACAAACATGCTTATTTTCGCAATGTTGTTTGAGTTATAAGCTAGGAGAATAAACTCGAATAATAGTTTTTTAGGTCATTTAATGACCAAATCATTGCGTGTTTAGAAAAAACATATTTGGAAATATTACTGTGAGATCGTTCAACCCCAGGCCAATTCCTATATAAATATTTTTGACTGAAAACTAAATCAGCTAACCATCAGATACGTGTATACTGTGCAGACACCTAAAGCTAACAGTCAAAGTAGCGAATTATTTTGTCCCACATTGAATTAGGTTTTTTATTTCAAAATTGAAAAATTTGGGCTTCTTTGGTTCTATAAAAAAAAAATCATCATCTTAATAATTATTATAATAATAATATTCATAAAAATTACATTTGGCCATAATTCAATTAAATATATTTTTTCAAAAAGAAAAACACCAACTCTAAGTTTAAGTTAACCCCAGACAGAAAACAGTAAGTTTAACCAGAGATATTAGAAATAATTTTTCGCATTTTAGATATTCTAGATTCTAGAATATGAATAAAATTATTAAACAATTAATAATAATAGGTAGATTTGGTCAGATCAGTAATTCTGAAAGTGTTGAATATTTGCATTTTTAGAAAAATACACTGCCTTTTCACTATATTTATTACAAAGTTAAAATCACCTTGAAAAATTAAATAAAAATTTTAAAAATATAAAATTCTGGGTAGGTTTTACAAAAATAAAAGACAATATTCTTGTTAGCATGACTCTATATATATTTCCAGGTACGACCCCTTTCTTTAGGAGTTCAAAGAGAAAACTGATAACTCCTGAAGATGGGCTCGTACCCGGAAATATATTTAGAGTCATGCTAACAAGTATCTTGTCTTTTATTTTTGTGAAACCTACCTAGAATTTTATATTTTTTAATTTTCTTTACTTTATTTAAATGTTTTACCATTCTCTCTTAACAAAATTAAATAATTAAAAAAAAATCATAGAGTACATTATAGAGTTTAAGAAAGTTACAGGGTTCATTTTCGTTCCTGAGTTGTCTTGATTAAATAGTTTAAACTAAAAACCCCCCCACGGTTAACAATCTCTTTCTCTTTTTCTTGATTTATTATATAAAATAAAAAATTATCGTGCAATAAGAATGTAAATAATTTACTAAAAAAAAATAAAACAAATGAATGAAACATTTGAAGTATGCTCTTCGACTATTTTATAAATCTACTAAGAGGAAACGTGTACCATCAAGTGCTTTCATATACCTACATATAATATTTCAAATTCTATTTATAGTAAAATTTATAATTTTTTCTTATTTTGTATAAATAATTTAAAAATAAGGCAAGAAATCCATTATAAATATAAATATTGATTTAATTTAACTTAGTGACTTAATTTATAAGAACTAAATTAAAGAATATGCCTTCGGTTTGATATAAATCAATTTAGACAGGTACATATAATATATAGAAACTATAACAAAACTATTTTATTTAGCAATGGAATAGGGACAGAATACATTCTTCAGGAATTAAAAAACAAGGGGGGGATATAATGGGTTAAATATTGACCCCTTACCCCTCCATAATTCTTCCCTACTCCCTCCCTGAATTAAAAAAACCTTCCTATGCTGTTGTATTTAAGACCATATTTTTCAATACTCACCTTTTTAATAGGTATAATATTGTACATGGATAGTTAAAAAAAAAAAAAAAAAAAAATCTACTTTTTATTGGGGAATAGAAAATTCAATAATTTAAAAAGGAAAAACTAAAATGGTCTTAAATTTACTTGTAATATATTCGTTTAAATCTGAATATGAAACATGAAGACAAAGGCATCGAAAATTTAATCTCAATTAATTAAGATATATGGTACATTGTGGTACAAATCAATCACCCAGCAATACAAACTTTATTGAATAGTAAATCATTTTTAATTTTTTTACAAATAACCATACATTATTGCAAGTGTACTTGCCACTTGTCGTTGACTTAGCCCTTGAATAATTAGGCCCACAATTTGAACTGCTTGAACTTCAGAAATATCCATTTTGTATCTTTCTATCAATGATGCTTAATTCAAAATTTTATTAATATTTCAAATGGAATTTAATCTTTTATTAAAATTTTATTTAAATTTAAAGTGATATTGAGAAAGTATGATAATAATTTGTAATTGTATCTTTTAATTTAATTTTACTTATTTTTTTTTTTTTTATTTTTTTATAAAATTCAAAAATTATCAACAATATTTATTGAATATATTAGTTTAAGAGTTAATAGAACAACTTATATGGTTATTTGTAAACATTTTAATAATGATTTGCTATTTAATAAAGTTTTTATTGGTGGATCGATTTTTTTGCACTGCAGCGTATTTATTTCTATATTTATTTCCAATAAACAGAATCCACATTTGATTTTTTTTGCTTATAAATAAAGTCAATCAACAAAACTATTTTCAGTCATGTTTCTTTTGTATCCTACTTGAATTGATTGAGCTGCTAAACCCCTTGCGGGTATGTGACCAGTTAAATCAAGAAATTTATATTATTTTTTACGATTATTTAAAATTAATTTTGAGTTAGTCCTTTGTTCATCCATCCCTTAATTTAAAATAATGGTCCTTTCCATGATATTTCAAGAATATTTTCTTTTTCGGCAATTTTATTTGAAAAGACATTGACTACAATAGAATTGTACCTATAACAAATATAACGACAAAGCCTAAGGACCAATTTTTTGGCCCAGAAAATTTTACCTTCCTTTAAAAGGTAGAGAAAGAAATCTTTTGAAACTTTTTGAAAAATATCTGTTTTAGAATTCTACATTTAATTATGGATTTTTTCGAAAGCTAGAATATTGAATTTACTCAAAATTTGCTTCTTATTCATTTTTAGAAATGTCTTAAATTATGTGACATGAATATAATATATATGTTGCAGTAAAAACCCTTTTTTAGTAAGAACGGATTCTTACTAGTTAAAGCGCGTTTCACTGAATGCCTTTGGGGCAACTAGAGAGATGTTGGTTGAGTATGCTTCAAAGGTCTATAATCTTCATTTCCTCCACATTTTTGGTGTTTATTTTCAAAAAATTTTAAACGAAAATGTCAAAAATTAGAAGCAAAGTTGTAGAGGATATATAATTTTTGAAATTTCGTTTAGAATTTTTTGAGAATAAACACCCAAAATGAAGCGGAAGGTCAAAAATGAAGATTTTATACTAGGGGTGATCCGCGATTGGAAGTAGGTGTACACCTCTTTGGAAGTATTTTGGAAGTACTTGTAAATATTTGGAATTACTTGGAAATATTTGAAAGTACTTGGAAATATTTGGAAGTACAAGTGGAAGTAGGTGTACAGCATATTAGGTCGCGGTTCACCCCACGATTCTAGACCTTTGATCCAAAGTCAACCAACATCAGTAAACTCTAGTTGCCAAAAAGGCATTCAGTGAAACGCATTTTAACTAGTAAGAATCCGTTCTTACTAAAAAACTGGTTTTTACTGCAACATATACACAATTATCTACTAACAACTTCGATTCAAATAGACCTTATCTTCTACTTATTTGTCTAAACTATTGGCGATATGAAGCCCGTGAGTTGTTTTTAAAATCTTTGAAAAAACATTCCATCTATTTTTCAAAAAATATAATCCAGATATTTTTAATATAATTGAATTTCTTGCCTTATTATAAAGAAATTGAAGTAAATTCGGCGTTTGTTCGTGATTAAAACGGTTGTCATTTGGTCATTTGCGAATTAGAATAAACGTCAGCCATCAAGGCCAATTTAGTTGTCATAGTAATGTATAGTGATGGCACTTGAGGGGCCGATGTCCTTTTTCTTGCTTCCCGGAGATGTTGTGAGCGGAGGCTAATGTAATTTTCCCCTTAGCCATCGACTCGAAGATGCTGGAGCCCCCCCAGGAAGACGAGATCAAGAACGGACAATGGCTAGGGGTCACCGTGCGGAGTCAGGGTCCCGCCGGAAAAGTCATGGTGTGTATTACTAATCAACTTAATCACACAATCATATAAACAACACGTTCCTTTAAATTAACATTTTTTTGGAATGAAATCGTAAAGAGTTGGACGACAAAAAATCAAATTAAAATTTAATGTGCCGAACGTTTCGTCAATTTATTTCTGACTTTTTCAGCGGGTCATTACACAACTCAATTGTCTGATGCCCTTGAAACTATGAGGAAAAAACACATTAATCAATTCTTTCCTTTTTAAATACATCCAAAGTTAACAATAAAAGATAAAATTCAAAATCAAAAATTTTTCTTCTATTAAACTATTACGATTTCATTCTAAAACAAATTGAATTATGGATACGATTAGTGAATCGCAGTATACAGGATTATTGGTAATTCGATAGAAATCATGAAAGGGGATTAATAAATATTTCTTTAAGAGTAGATCATACAAAATTACATTAATATATCACATTTCTGTACGGGAGAGAAAGAGATTAGAGGCTTTCGAAATGTGGTGCTACAGAAGAATGATGAATATCAAATGGATGGATAAAATTACAAATGAAGAAGTTCTTGGAAGAATCGGAGAAAGAAGAACCTTGTGGAAGAGTCTGAAGAAGAGAAGAGGTCAGATGATGGGGCACACACTGAGACATGGGGGACTGCTTAGGGATATCTTGGAGGGGGAGGTGGAAAAGAAAAGGGGAAGGGGAAGGCCCAGATTATAATATTTCAACCAGATAATTGGGGATATGGGATGCCAGACATTTAGAGAGGTCAAACAGCTGGAGGGGACAGAGTCGAGTGGAGACGGATTGTTGCATCAAACCAGTCTTAGGGCTGTATACTCAATGATGATGATCACATTTCTTAAAAATATTATTTAAAATTAATTCAAAATAAACTTTAAATCGATATTATGTAATATTATCTGGCTCTAATTTGATCCCGTTAATATTAGCGCAAATTCCAGATTAATTTGTCTCATTTTGAACTTATTTTAAAGTTTATAAAACAGGGATGTTTTTCCGTATTTTTACATCAAGTATATTGGACTTATTTATTAGGAATCGTCTTGATTCAAAAAAAATTTCATTATTTGCTTGTTTTGACCTTCTATTTCGGAGTTTATGTAAGTTGGGACATGAATTTTTTTTTGAAAGTAATCTCTTATTCACCAAGTATTAGAAAAGTGTCTTTTTAGCACTCAGAGAGTACTTTTTTTTACAATTAGCAGTTATTGGTACGAAGTCGGAAAATTTCAAAAAAAAAAAAATAAATAAAATAAAAAATAAAACTCTGATAACTCGAAATTTTTTGCCCCGTGTTTATAGGGTCAAATTTATTGGAAATTAGCTATAGTATAACCCCTTTCAAGATTTCTATCGAATTACCAATAACCCTGTATATTTTAATATTAAAACTAAAGCTTTTATTAAAGTTTTTGAAAATATACATTTGAGGAGTCCAAATCAAAATAATTATTAAGCAATTTAGACAGCTCAATCTAGGTACCTACTATATCCTTTGAAATTATTTTTTAAATGAAAACAATGACATGACAACCCACCTACTAGCATTCGAATGGGATTAAACTGACAATCTCTTTTGAGCTTAGCCCTCAAGTGCATTAACCAATTGCGAGGTCTGACACTCGTGGGTTGTCATGGAATGTGTATTTTTTTCATTTAAAGAATAATTTAAAAAGTTTTTACAAATTGATTAAAGCTTTACTGACATCTTCAAGTGAACTTCCTCAGCACACTATCAATTTTTAGAATTGTTGGATAATAGTTATTAAAAAAAATCTCATGGTAAACATCAAGTATGCATACAACTTAGGTAATGCGGTGTTGATGGTTGATAATGAAACAACAACTCCAAATTAAAAAAAAACAACTATGCATGTTCCAATTTCAATCAAAATCTAATCAGCTCTTAATTTCAATAAAAAAACAGAGATACCTAATATAAAATTCTCTTTTGAAATTTTTATTTTTGAATTAGAAAACAGGCAATATTTGACCACACACATTTTCAGACAAAAAATAATTAATATACGATTGAAGTAGTTTTTGGAGACGGAGTGATAAGTGAATTTAATGGATTTTGATGAGGCAGTCCAAGGTTCAAACAAGAGAGATAATTATATTTATCTTTTTTATTCAAAACCGACGTTTCGGAGGTTTATTCCCCCCTTCTTCAGGGTCTGTAATCAATTAAAATGGAATTTGGCCATCATTATCCTAAAGACTATCACAAATAAATGTAGGTAATATAATTCATACAAATGTACCTACATTAATTTTTTTAAATCAAAATATAATCTATCTACTTTGAAAGCTCAGTGAAAGAAATACAATGTGAAATTCCCCTCTGTCTCCTCTATCCGTGACAGTAACAACATTATACAGTATTTCATTCACTGACCTTTCAAAGTGAGTAGAATATATTTTGATTTAAAAAAAATGTATAAATGAATGAATTATACCCATTACAAAAATTTATCTGTGAAAGGCTTGAGGATAATGATGGCCAATTCCCATTTTAATTGATTACAGACCCTGAAGAAGGGGGGAATATACCTCCTAAACGTCGGCTTTGAATAAAAAATAATTTTTATAAAAAAAAAATAAAACCGACTCAAAAAAATTAAATGCAACAAATAAAATAATAAGAACTCAAAAATCAAATAAAATACACTAAAAGGTATAAAATAATTATCTAATTTTGTTACAACTAAACGATGAAATATTAACATGAAATTACTTTTTGAAGTCGGTACCAAACATATACATTTTATGAATCAAACTCGACGGATTTTACTTAGTACGATTGGCGGTTACGCTCGCTTATATAGTTTGTTTAGTACCGACTTCAAAAAGTGATTTCATGTTAATACTTCGTCGTTTAGATGTCTTAGATAATTATTTTATACCTTTTAGTGTATTTTATTTTATTTTTGAGTTTTATTATTTTATTTGTTGCATTTAATTTTTTTGAGTCGGTTTTATTTTTTTTTTTATAAAAAATATTTTTATTTTTCTCTTTTTAGTGATGTTATTAATAGTGAATTAATATAATACCTTGCATGCATCTCGTAAGAGAAAGAGAATTGGATATTTACGTTAATTCGTCATTGATCATATCATCAGAACTTGACCAAATTAATATGGGACCACCCCTAAGGTATACCCTTTCCAATATAAAAAAGAATAATCGAAATCGGTTCATAAACGAAGAAGTTATGCCTAAACAAACATAGCAAAAAAAGGTCCAATACCAATAAAAAAAAACGGGACCAATCGGAAACTAGACTGAACCCAAAAAAATCATCAAAATCGGTTTACAATTGGGGAAGATAACTAGACAAAAAAAAAAATTCAGTCGAATTGAGAACCTCCTCCTTTTTTGAAGTCGGTTAAAAAATATAGTTATAATTATCTCTCTTTTTTGAATCTTGGACTGCCTCATCAAAATCCATTAAATAATTAATATCTCTTAAAATATGGGTTTTTTCTAAGTTCATTATACAAGCCTATTTTATAGGCTTTATGACTGTTATTTTGATCATTTTTTTAATGAAACAGCCTAGCGATTTTCGAAATAAACAAAAACAAAGTAAAAACTCAATTTTTTTCCTGAACTATTACAATAATCCCCTATATTGTATAATATAACAATATTATGGTAAACTAAAAAAATAGTTAATTAATTTCAGCTCAAACTACTACTCATGGACAAAATTAGCCGAACGTGTAAGTATCTAATAAATATAAATTTTATAAAATTTAAATAAAATGTGAAATTTAAGAAAAAATCAATATTTAAGTGATTTATTAAATAAAAGTAAGATTAAAAATGAGTATTAGATTATAGATTTCATCCAAAAGATGTTCATTTTAAGCTGAATTGCTCTGGTTTCTAATTCCAAAACCACTAAGCTCACACAATACAACTTATTGTGCAGAGTATGAATGTAATCTTAATCATCTTAATTCAATATGAGACCAATTCGAGAGTCAGTGAATAGGAGCTCGTTAAGACTTCAAGTATTTGAACCGATATTTTCTGAACTTTTCAGGTGTGTGCTCATCGATACATCCACAAAGGCAAGACCAATGAGTTCCAGTGGGGTCTGGGCCTCTGCTACACTCTCAATAACAACCTGGGTTTCGATGAGACTTGGGAGCCGTGCAAAGGCAGGCCCGTTCAACGGGGACACGAACAATACGGTTATTGCCAGGTAGGTTCCAAATGAAAAATTGGGGTTTAAGTCCTCCTTCCTTCCTCCTCTAAGCTTTTATTCCTCTCACCTTTTGGTGTCACATCTGAGAAAACGCTTTTACGAGCCGTGACAAATGACCTCTTGTTTAACAAAATTCAATCTACGTCTTTTTGTGTCCCCAAACGTTTTCTCTTTCTTTTTTTTATATAGGTATATATTTTTATTTGATAAGAAAACATCGGGGATTACTTAATAAAATCGTCAAACTGCGTTTAATGTTGATGAAATCTTCACAAAAATGAAAATTTCATTTAAGGATGTATCACAATGCAGAGAATTAATTAAAATTATTCATAAAAGTTCGGAGCAACAACTGATAAACATAATTTGTAAATTAACCCTGAATGGGTTAAAAATCTATTCATATACTAAAGTAATAAAAATTTAAAAAATTAAATTTTTTTTATATATTTAAAAATATAAAAATTCTAGGTAGGTTTCATAAAAATAAAAGAGAAGATGTTTATTAGCATGGCTATGTATATGCCGAGGGGTGAACCGCGATTGGAATTAGGTGTTCACCGTCTTTATTTAATTATTTGGAATTACATTCGAATTCATTAGATAATCTATTGTCATCTATTGTCTTCTACTTGGAAATGAAAGTGGAATTGGAAGTAGGTGGCACAGTAGGTCGCAGTTCACCCCTCGGTATATTCATTGCAGTAAAAACCCGTTTTTTAGTAAGAACGGGTTCTTACTAGTTAAAACGCATTTCAATGAATACCTTTGTGGCAACTAGGGTTTACTGATGTTGGTTGAGTTTGGTTCAAAGGTCTAGAATCTTCATTTTTGACGCTCAGCCTCAATTTTGGTGTTTATTTTCAAAAAATTTTAAATAAAAATGTCAAAAATTAGAATCAAAGTTAATTTTTGACATTTTCGTTTACAAATTTTTGAAAATAAACACCCAAAATGAGGCAATAGTCAAAATGAAGATTCAGACATTTGAACCAAATCAACTTGGGTAACATCAGTAAACTCTAGTTGCCACAAAAGGTATTCAGAACGTGCTGAAAAAATACATTGCAAAATAGCACAACAAAAAAACAACAGAGATGATTGCTGAATTATTCTGAAGGAGATATCTGATTTTTAATGGGAAGTCTCAATAGGAGAAGAAATCCATAGCAGTAAGGTCTGGAGAGCGTGGCTAAACTGACGGTATTAATTACTCATTGCTGATTCCATATTTCTGCCATCTGGCACATTATACATGGTAATGATGATTTTTGTATTTTCACAGAGTAGAGTTCTCAACACACAGGGACGAGCTTACCTTGACTCTGTAATTTGCTGCCAGTGATGCAGGGACGTGTGTGGCCACTGAGTCGTGTTACTGCCTCCAGACCTTACACCACTGGATTTCTTCTTGTGGGCACAGTAAAGATGGTGGGCAAATGCACCACGTAACTTAGATATTCTTTGGAAACATCTCGCTGTGTGTAGAGAAACTTATTGAGACGTTTTGATGATGTACAGAATCAGTGGTGACTGTGTCTAGAATTTGTATTGATGAATACCAATTTGAACAGTATTAACATTTGTTATTTATGTTTCATTTACATTGACTTTCAGCTTTTATTTTCCTGAAATTTAACTTTTGTTTGCAAATAAATTCTTTGGTGGAAACCAAAGTGTGTATACATTTTTTAAAGCAATCTCTACATATATATTTCTAGAGGCATATTCATCTTCGCTATTCATGATAGAGTTCATGCTAATAAGCATCTTGTTCTTTATTTTGAGAAACTGGTACTCTGTATACCATACTATATCACTTACATTTTCAAAATATGTTTCATCAGAACCTACACCATCCTCCCTAACAAAATATTTATATACTGTTTATATGAATATTTAATTTGGTGTAAAAAGAAATCCTTTTAAAAACCCGGAACGTTTTAATGATTTGTAATTTATGCAAGCAAAAAGTTTGAACTAGAAAGCTTAGACTGATCACGAAGGTCTAATTCATTAATTATAAATGGACTATCTAATGCAAAAATAACTTTTCAAATCTGATTAGTATTGCCTGAGATTAGTGCGTTCAAACCAACGAACAAACAAACAAACTCACCAGCTTAATATAATAGTAAAGACTATAGACTATAGATAAAATAAATAGAATACATGCAAAGCCAAGTTTCATATTCATGTCATGGACGGATTAATATTGCATGAATAAAATACTAAAAACAAGAATCACTAGATGATAAAAACGAGCCAGTTGTGGCTAATTGAGACGATTCCACCGCCTGACTCCTCGACTCGCTGGATCAGCAAAATGTCGCTCCTTTCTCTTTTCGCCAGTAGAGAGTACACGTTGTGGTGTTTCGGATGAGAAATCAATACTCCCGACCAAAGACAAGCTTACCGTAGTATAAGGTTGACCTTGAACACTCTTTGCAATAGAAAAGTGCTTGACCACTTCATTCGCGAATACAGTCCCTATGATCAAGAAATCCGAACCTCTCCCAGCTCCATCTTTTTCCCAGCATCTATAATCTTCAACCTTCAAACCAGGTATACCTACGTTCAGCACTTCATCGACCAATCCTTCTCCTCCTCTTCGGTAATGGTGTCTTTACGAGATCCTGAGCTGCATCTACTGGTGCACCTTCTGTGTTTCAATTGCATTAAAAATAAAAAAAATTAAAAAAAAAATGCGCCCACCTTGCAGTTTTCCTTTCGTTCTGTAGAAACGGGTGTTAAGTTAAATTGACTGTTGTAGTTAGACAGTCAATCCGAACAGCTTTAAATGGTGATGCTCCCGCGATGTTGTCGTCGTGTTGAAATGCTTGCAAGATGTTTTTTCTGACCTGAAAGCCCAAAAATAAAATTCAAAATAAAAAGTACAAATTTGAATTTAAAACGTTAACATTAATTAAATTTTGAAAGTTTTTCGGATATTTATATATAGTAATTTGATTAAATTTCATTTTTTTTTGTTATCAAAATAAATTAATTTTAATTGCAAATTATTTTTGTGAGGACAAAAAGATAGCGGTATTTTGACAAAGACAATTTTTTTTCTCTAACAAAAATATTCTTTAAAATAATTTCCTAGAAAAACAAAATTTTATTTTATACATCAAAATCAGAAACATTTTTATAAATATCCTTGAAAATGCATTTTACATGAGTCGAAATACTGAAATGAAGCCAAGAGAAAAGGATGGTGTTAAATTGTGTTGATTTTGGTTAAAAACATATATTAAATAAACATGTAGAAAAAATTAGCCTTTATTTGTTAACAAAATCAGAGAACTATAATAAAATGAGAATCCGTTTTTTCCCTTGCAGAGTGTAAAAAGTGAAGCTTTGAGATGTTTTGGACGATATTTGTGTCATTCAAATAAAATATCTAATAAGATAGAAATGAAATTTTATCGCTTATCAAAATTAGAGAATCTAAGTATAAAATGATCTCTCGCGAAAGTGGTTTTTAACTACCAAATAAAATAAAAAAATTGGAAATGAATTACTACAAGAAGAATATATAATAAAGAACAATTTCTGAAATTAAAATATGTTTTTTTGTTTTTTTTTTTTGCTATAAGTGCTTTGGATCTTTTAATGTGACCAATTTCTGGAATGATAAAACTTACAGTGCTCCAAAATGCCATATTTTTTCACTTTTGACTTTTCAGATAGGAAGTGAAATATGTTGATGATTTACAAAAAATTAGCGGGGTGTCTATATAAATTTTTTTATTCAAAATTCCTTCCTCCGTTATAGTCCTAGTTATTAAAAGAGAAAAATTGTTTTTATTTAATATATCCAGGAATAATTTAGAAGAATGGAATGCCGATAACTGATGCTAAATAAAATTGCAGTTTTTGTCGATTTTTGTAACCCCAAAATGTTATCACTAGCGGCTAAAAAAATCAACTTTATAATAGTTTGCATCAAAACTTTTTTAATGCATCTACATTTTCCTATTTAAAAATCTTGATATATCCAAAATATGGATTCAATCTGCGTGACTTTTTTAGGTCTCGACTTTTTCGTCATAAAATTGTTTGTTTGATCACAAAAAAAAAAAAACTTACGTACTAAAACCTTTCACATAAATTCAAGAATGGTTATTTGTTAAAAAAAATCACAAAGGTTGAGATTTTTTCTATCCCCCTTTTGTGATACATTTTTAGTGCTACAAAACGCCATTTTATTAGCATCAGTTATCCTGCCAAATTTATTCTTCAAATTCTTCATCATTGATATACAGTCAAAAGTCAGTCTTTTTCCTCTGATTTTTAATAGGACCGAAAATCTTGAGGGGAAGGGTTTTTTGAATAAAATTTATATGCAAGACTCTCCCACCCTCCCCTTTTAATTTTTGCTTAAAAATCACTTATTTAAAATATTTGCATCAATTTAGAAACACCTCCTAATTATGTATTTATTTTAAAAAAATGTTCAAATGTCATTTTCCAAAATCAATAGATTTTGAGAAGTTGGATCTCATCAGAATCTTTTTATAATGAAAAATAAATTATACAGTAGAATAAAGACATAAAATATATTCTCAACCAGAAATTCTTCCTTTATTTAAAATAAAACGTGCATATTTACATTCCAGGAAACTAGGTATCCAAGGCATTTCTAAAGTTGGAAGTAAGTTGGTACATCCAAAGTGTAATAAAAGAAGAGACATTCGGCACATAGCCTTTAAAAAATATTGTTTTACACTTCCATTTACAAAGGAAAATTTGTAAATAGAAGTAGACAAACGACAGAGAGGCAATAAAACAAATAACAATATATATTTTTTGCCTCTACGCTGATCCAAATGTTTATAATTGCTTTGAATCGAAATATTCTATCATTTGATTGGCATAAAATCGGTTGGATTTATGTTCTCAAATAAAATCACGAAGTCCAAGGTCAATCGCTTCAAATGAAATTCTCATAATTTCAATTTAAAACGAAGATTGGGATTTTTTGAGCTCTGAAAAACGTGCATCGCGAAGAACCGCCAGTGAAGAAGAAGCTTGATTCTTTAGACCCCAGTGAATGAACCCAGGGCTCTCGAAAAGAGATCCTACCTATCCTAGACCGTAGGCAGGCGGACGAAAGGCACTGGAATGAGGCGACCGAAACCGGCGTGGTAATGCATCGCGCAGTCCTCGGCAACAGGAGGTTTCCTTCGGGGAACACCATAGTAGACCATGATCTTTGTTGCTTGAGCCCACCAGGTCGTCCACCTTAATCGAAAGTGCACTACAACGACTGGTTTCTTCGAGATGTACAAAATGGTTGGCGCGTAGACATCTTTTCTACGTCATTGCCCAAAATTTCAGATCACACACGTCTTGGCAGATCCGGAAAGCCAAGAGGCCCTGAGTCAGCCCGTTGGCAACCAGTGATCGAACCTTGTTCATCGAAGGTAGCCAGGTGAGATCTTAAAGATATTCGGAAATCGCATCGCATCTTAAGATTAGAGGACCCGGACTTCAACGATGATTCTGGTTCAACATCATCTTCGTGGTTCGTCAAAAGGAATAAGACAGGGCGATTTCGATATTAGCCCCTGCTGGACCCTAGCCATCATGTTAAGGATGCACAATTAAGGGACCTAACCAAAGCGAACTTAGCTAAGATTAGATTAGGTGGGGCAACCCGGAGAGATAAACTTAATTCAAGAATTATAAGTACCGAAAAGAAGAGGAAATTTAAAGAGCAAGAAAACACTGAGCATGATCTTCCCTCAATGGACCTAAAAGAGAAGCCTGTGAAATCGTGACAAATTTCAATCCAAACCAATTGTTGTCTATGCTTGGGCATTTTATCAATAGTGAATATTTACTATTTACATAAAATGCATTTTCTCAAAATAATAAATTTTTTGTTTTGTTATTTGATTTTTAATTAATTATGAAAAATTCATATTATTTATATATTTCTGTATATATCCATATACATATTATTATATTTAATTTTAATAAAGTTCTAGTAAGAATTTTTTTTTTTAAAAAATAAAATAATTTTCAAATATGTTTTTAAATTTTTGAATTAGAAATTACTGACCGAAAATTTTGAAATGTAAAATATTATTTGATTTCCAGCTTTTAATAAATACTACCTATTTTATGTTTATGATTTGTGATTAAAAAAAAAATTATGATTAACATGCAAAGTGAAAAATTTTTTTTTAATTTTATTTTAATGATTGTTGTTTCTAATTCTAAGTATTATTATGAATTATTTTTAATTATTATGATTATTATGTTTATTACAACAATTGATGCGAACGAATTATCTAAATATTTTCGTTTAATTTTATATGTGAGAAAGGTTACTTGCTCTGAGAAATCAAAACGTTGAATCGGTCTGTCAGATGTGTTCTAAAAATAGCTTCATAGATATTATTTATTACAGTGTTTGACAATTTTATTTTCAATCGTTGGTATTGGTGCATCGCATCAAATGCCTATATTTTTTAATCGTATGGAATTAATTACACCAGTCTGTTTCAAATAAGAGATGTACGTCATTTTTTAGACTATTTTCGCGACAAGATCGACTGAAAGAGAGTCCCTAAATCCGGGACATATACGCACATTCAGCCCTAATCATCTGAATATTCAAGTTGATGATGAATCCCATTGTAGGCCGGGCTGTACCCCTGAAAGAGAATCTCTGGCACATTAAAATGCAACACCTAAGTGACTGAATTTAACAACGAGCCTAATCACTCTTAATGGTGAAGAAGACCATCCAACCCTGGAGACAGCCTTCGAGAACTCAATGATGATGGACTTCTGAAAATCCTATTTTATTTCAAAAGAATTGTCAATTTTGCAGAATTGAGGCTTTATCTAAATATTCGAGGTGAGAAAAATGAACGTTCTTGAACGAAACCTTCGAACAGAAGTATCGTTGGTTAGAAATTTTTTGTTGCAATAAAGGGAAATGAGTCATCAGAGAGGGAAGCACATTCTTTTAATTTATAATCCATTAATGTTTCATGACAAATGGCACCTTATTAAATTAGGAAATGATATTATTATTTTAAACCCAATTAATAGTTCTTATGACAATAAAAATATTAAAATTGCGGAATTTAAAATTAATATTTTAAAACCCACTAAATAGCTCATATGAAAAATAAAATTATTAAGATTAGAAATTATATTAAATTTTACCAATAAACAAGTATTAAATAAAAATGTATTAATATTAGAAAATTTAAATTATTTTAAAACTCTACTATATAAGAAAGCCGTATTATTTATATGTGTTGTTTGAAAATATTAAAAAAAGGGTTGTTTTTTTATTATTTAAAAGTAGTAGTGTGAACATTAAAACACAAATACATTTTAATTTATACATTTAGCTGAAAATTATTGCATTCTAAAACACTAATTTTTATAATTTTAATTTTTTTTCCTTCTACTTCGAATTAATATTTCAATAGAAAAATATAAAATTTATTCTTTCAATACAAAAAATGACAATTTTATGGTTATTTTTATTTTACATTCTATACCTCCGGGAAGAGAAATAAAATATTAGTTGCGAATATTGAAAACAAAATTTATATTTTGTTTTTTAATTTATATAAAATTTTACAAATATTGAGAAAAAATGTAAAAATATTGATTTTAAATCAACTATTTAATTTTGAGTTTATATTCAAATCTAGAAATTTTAAAATTTTTAAATAACTAGTCTACTAGAGCCAAGTTGTTAGGGAATAAAAGTGTAGAAATGCTAAGTAGAAAAACATCCAAATGTTTCTGTACAACAAAATTTAACTAAATTGAAAAACAGTTTATAAATAAGTTCGAAATTGATTCTTTGGATTTAAATTTGAAATTGACAACTCTAGAACTAATTCGCGCAATGCGTGTACTTTGCGTTTTTATAGTCCAGAATGGTGGATGCGCATTTTGAGGAGGTGCTAGCGCAGATCTCGAAGGGAATCAAATAGAAGCTGGTTAGTAGAGTTTCAGCAGTTGCAAAGGGCCGATGTTGGTGCTTATTTGGAGAAATGTATTGAAAGAGATCGATTTTAACTTTTGACAACATGGAAACAATAAAATTAATTATTGTTGTCTTTTATAAAGTGTATGTTCCTTTGTTTTTAATTTATTATTTATATTATACATTTTTAAGATTTTTTTGAACTGGAGAGGTCTTGACCGGTGAA
Organism: Forficula auricularia; assembly: GCA_024734495.1. NCBI lineage: Eukaryota > Metazoa > Arthropoda > Insecta > Dermaptera > Forficulidae > Forficula > Forficula auricularia. The sequence continues at coordinate 178,639 of JALMQS010000289.1, forward strand.
AATACAATGATTAATTAAATAACATAATACTCATCATATAATGTAAAAGAAAAATATGACAGAAAAAGTAAACTTAAATTCATTAATTTGTTAGTATAATCACACATTAGTTATAAAAATTATACAATAATACCCTATTTCCATCAGTTAATACATATCTCACATAAATATGAAAATTAAAAGCAATGAGTTGGTTTCAACTTTTCGCTTTATCATTTTTAATTTAAAATTTAGAAATACAATATAGTAGTACACGTCCCCTGAATTTCTACCTCTCTCACCCCGCCCTCGAAACCCCCACTTCACCCCTCCCCCCGGACTAAAATTTCTTATTTTAATATATAATAATATTTGTAATGATCTTTTTTTGTGGGATTTCTCTACAAAAAATGTATAGTACACGTCCCTGGACCCCACATCCGCCCCCGAAAACCCCCGCATCACAAAAATTTTAATTTTAAATAAGTTCCAGCTTTTGCATAAAATAATAGCCAAGTTGTAAACTAATATAGGATGCTCGATGAATCAAAGAACTTTTTTTCGTGAGAAGAAGGATGTACTGGAAAATAAAATCACAGAAGAAGAACGTGAAAGAGGTAAAATATTTTCAAAATATTGATGCAACAATATATATTAGTTTTAAAAGTAACAATAAATATATTATTTGTACTAAACAGATAAAGAAAACTCAATGATTTTCTTGAGGAATCATTAACTCTATCACTTCTAAAAACAAAAAATCTTTTTAAAATGAAATAATTATATTCGGACTTCTCTACTATAATATGTATCAATGTACCTACACATGAAATTAAGAAAAAACATAAAATATACATTATCTGCCTTGATTAAATATATTGAAATGAATTTATCGAAAGGACATTTATATTAAAAGATAATTTCATTCATTAGCCTCCCTAATAAGAGAGTGCATTGAGCGGTGCTTAAAGAGAGGATTAAGCCACCATCTTCAAGCCAGACAAGCAGCATCACCTTGAGAATGTAAAGTCATGGCCCTGGGAAATTGGGAAAATGCGATTAAACAAATGGATATGAAAACATTTTTCCAAGGCTTCTCCTTTGCATCCACAGAGTATGAAAATAATAATTGTAAAATTATTTCATTAATATAACCAAGAAATCGAGATTTAAGTTTTTAAATCTCAGATCTCATTGAGAGGAAATGATTTTCAATTCTATGAATTTTGCACTAACTTGAAGTTTATTTATTTAATAGTATGAAATCAAAAGAGAAAATATAAGAAAATTTAGTCACTTTTGATCAAAATCAACTAAATCGAAAAAGTAACATTTTTTTTCAAGAATCGTGTGAATTTTGCATATTTTTGTTTTATTTCAATTTTTACTTAATTAAAGCTTAGCAAAATATTAATATTAATATAAGCTACTTTACCAAATTTTAAATTATTACATCAACAGTTTGTGATCATTCTATATCTGGATTATTTACTTGTTTACTAAGCATACTGGAATAAAAATTAAAAAGCAATATAATTAATTGAAACTTAGATGCTAAGAAAATTGGTTCAGCATAGGAAGATTAGTTACCTTAGTATTTGATGGCTTTTCTACTTCGAGCTAACATATAACACAACAGAATGTAAACATATTCAGCTGCCACATTTGAGATGGTGACCAGACTTCCTAAAGGACCAAGACTACTGGTGTCGTCACGTATTGGGGGAGAGGGCCTGAAGTGAGGGCAGAGGGGCAATGCTAGCCATGCATCTATTAAAAAATAAATGACTATAAATTAAATTAAATAATTGATTAATCTCTAATTGTTATTTTGTTCAGGGAGAATGTTGTAGGTTCTAGATGAAACATATTTAATAAAATTTTAATATTAATTTATACCGAAGGGTGAACCACGCCCTAAAATTGTGTACACCTACTTCCACTTCCAGATCCAAGATCTTCTAATGATTTAGAACTGGATAAAATTGGGGGGGGGGGAGTACTTTTTATGAAACTGGGGGGTGTCATGAAGCCAGGGGTTTGAATATCTTTTTTTTTTTTTTTTTGAAAATAAGATGGAATTTTTTCAAAAATACAACTCACGATGCAACCAGATACACCAAGATTTTATATTTAAAGTCCAAATCTAATATTTTAATAGAATAATTTTATATTGCATATCTGAGGAGTCGAACCAGAGTACTAATGCTGGCTTCTCTTAATATATCTCGGTTTCGACTCTTAAAGGGACGATGCCTTCTGTATTGCAATATAAAATTATTCTATTAAAATCTTAGATTTGGGCCTTAAATATAAATTCTTATCTGGTTAAATATTTATATTTTGTATTTTTAATTGATGAGATTTCATCTACAAGACAATAAAGGGCGGATCCAGGGGGGGGCGGTCGCCCCTCCGCCCCCCCCCCCCATAGAGGCCCGTGCCTGGCGGGAGTGCAACACGTGCGAGGCCAAAAAACGGCGGCCAAATCGATAGGGAATTTATAACAAATTTCTATTTTTTTTTTTTTTTATTTTAATGAACTTAAAATATGAGTATGAAATTTGTAAAAAAAATTTGCAAAAAAAAATAATTTATTTTTTTAAAAACTTTAAAATTGAAAATAAAGTTCTATGTGTGTATGGGGGCGTCTCTGATCACCTACATCGGGCACCTTATATACATTCTCCCCCCCCCCATAAAAATATCCTGGATCCGCCCTTGAAGACAATCTGTATCATTGTTTACTTTCAAAATATTTATTTGTTTATAGTTAGTTTCTATTCCCTTCTTAAAGCAACCATTTTTTCAAATCTTTTTAAAAATTCTATTGATAAAGAGAGAATTTCTCCTGAAACGTTTGAATTTTAAATAAGCGTTTTCAAAATGTTTTTTATAAAAGATATTTATTTATTTATTTATTTAGATAATTTTACGGACTAGTAGTCCACTTACAAAATATGCATTTATTTATATATACAAAACAATCAATGAAATTTTTTCAATTAATATATAGGTTAGGTATATATACAGAGATAATTTATTGAGTATATAAACGAATTTAAGATATTAACAAATTGATTTATGAATTAAGGGGCCTACCTTTGAATTAGGATCTTAATCGTTGTCTGTTATTTATCAAATACTTATATCCAAATTAAATATTTAATTATATATCATAAATTAATGAAAATATGTGAAATTATTCGCAGACGATGTGTTTATTTTGTTTAAGAATGAAAATTTAAATGAATCATGATTGGCGTTCTCTATTGTCTCTATTGTCGTTAACAATTCAAATCCAACACATTGTTCAATTTTTTCAAATTCAAATTTAAATTTATCCAAATAAAACTATGGGGGACTTTTATTTATTTATTTATTTGGAAATTGGCTTCATGACTCCCCCCCCAGTTTCATAAAAAGTACCCTCCCCCCAATTTTTTCAGTTCTAAATAATTAGAAGAGCTTTTTTTTACCTTTGAAGTTATAATACTTGACCGTTTTTATTTTTAGTTTATAAAGCTAAAATACAACAATTTTCACCCCCCCCCCCAGAAATGTCAATGATGCACTCTGTGTCTTAACCCCTCCCTGAGTGCACCCCTGATCAAACCAATAGATTAATAAAGTGAAATTGAAAAACACATGTTATTCTTTTATGATAACAAAGCCTTAAAATATTTACGATTTTTTTTTTAATTTTTGATAATTATTAAAAAAACAGTTCATATCTGATTATTTGTTAATTGAATTTTTTGTTGTTTAAAATTTCAATCATTTCTAAATTTTTTTTTACTTTATTTTTTTCTTTATTCAAATAGGTATACTTATACCTAAGTATCTAAAAATTTTATAATCCTAAAATTTTAGAAAATGTGATGAATTTAGAAATATGATTAATAGGAAAAATTATTGAAATTTTTAACAACACAAATTCAACAAAAGGTCACAAATGTAGGGGTGCCCACAGGAAGAGGTTAAGACGCAAAATGCTTCAGTGAAAGTTCTGGGGGGTTGAAAATTGATGCATTTTAGCTTTATATGCTATAAATAAAAGCGGTCAACTCTCATAACTTCAAAAGTAAAAAAAAAAAAACTTCTAATTATTTAGAACTGAGTAAAATTGGGGGAGGGACTTTTTATGAAACTGAGGGGAGTGAGTCATGAAGCCCCCCTGTAGGGGATCCCGGGCATATGAACTATTTCAATAATAATTATAAAAATTAAAAAAAAATCTTAAATATTTATATTTTGTATTTTTATTTCATGAGATTTCATCTCCAAAGCAATCTGTATCATTCTCTATTTTCAAAATATTTATTTGTATATAGTTGCTATAAATATTCCCTTCTTAAAGCAACTATTTTTTCAAATTTTTTAAAAATTTCATTGATAAAGAGAGAATTTCTTCTAAAACGTTTAAATTTTAAATACATGTTTTTAAAAGATATGCATTTATTTATATACAAAACAATCAATGAAATTTTTTCAATTAATATATAGGCTAGGTATATATCCCGAGACAATTTATTGAGTATATAAATGTACCTATTAAGATATTAACGAATATATTTATGACTTAAGGGGCCTACCTTTGAATTAGGATCTTAATCGTTGTCTGTTATTTCAAAAATACTTATATCCAAATTAAATATTTAATTATATATCACAAATTAATGAAAATATGTGAAATTATTCGCAGATGATGTGTTTATTCTGTTTAAGAATGAAAATTTAAATGAAACATGATTGGCGTTCTCTATTCTCTCTATTGTCGTTAACAATTCAAATCCAACACATTGTTTAAGTTTTTCAAATTTAAATTTATCCAAATAAAACTATGATCGATATTTTTTTTTATTTATTTCGAACTATATGAGTCTCTGGGAGCAAAAAAAATCGAAAATATCCAAAATAAGGACCACCCTAGTGTTCGTACATAAGCAATTCTGATAAAATTTTGCGAAATCTTGTGGAATGAAGGCAAAAAAATAAAAAAATAAAAACGAAAAAAATTTTAAAATATGAATCTTGTAAACAAAATTTTATTAAAATATATTATTAGATCTAAACTTACATTGAAAATACTCTGGATGAAACCGTGATAATTTTCCAGAGGAGTGGCAGGTTTCTCGCCCTGAAAAATAATACTACGTTGAAGAATTTTTTTAAAATATTCTTCTGGGAAAAGCGTCCACAAATATTTGATAATCCACGCAGGTACTAACAGACATTTTGACAAAACAATTAATATCTCGAAAAATATAATTTTTTCGATATTCACTTATTGGCCCAATATTTTTAATAATAAATAATTTCAGCCATTTTTGAGATATTTCGAAAAAAAGAAGCAAAAACCAACACTTTTTTCATGTACGATTACAATACTTGACCATAGTCTGTTACAGCTTATTTATACTATGATCTTGAAAGATTCAAATGATCAAATAAAAAAAACGATGCAAATATTATTATAATAAACCTCAAAATCTGAATCACATATTATTGGGAAAATGTACCAAACTGTATCTATATAATAAAGTTTGGATAGCAATAGTATTTTTGTATTTTTATTAAATGACATGTTAATTGTAAAATAAATGATTTCATTTTTATATTAAAAAATCTTAAGCTTTTTAATGAATTAAGTTTGATAAATATTTACTTAAAATATTGCCGATAAAGCAATATAATGAATCAGATTTTTTAAAAAGTACTATTTGATTATACTTAGTTATCATTTCTCATTCATAATTTCGTTTTTGACGAATTAATATATCAGAATGTAAATATATAAAACAATTCGCTGGCCCGAATTTCAAGTAAAGATAAGAATATTATGAGATCCTATGGCCTGAACTTGCCTATATTTAGGGGGTAAAAAAGATTTTTAAGCAAAAATCGTAGAAAGCTGGTACTTCTAATTGAATAGTCTCATAATTAAAATAAGATATTATTAATTTCTAATGGGCCCAAAATTAAGAGGGGGGGGGTTCTTTCGTAAATAATTATAAATTATTTTATAAATATCTATAAATCTATATATTAATTAAAATTAAGATTTTGTTAGTACATTGGTCCAAATCGCTTCAAATTTTGGATGCACACATTTCAAGCAAAGTTATCAAAGAAAACACCTTCAACAAAATTATTGTCTGTCTGTCTGTCCGAGCTCTTTTGTGTCCAGTGGACAAAAAAACGGCTGGAGATATTCTTATGAAATTTTATATTTGGATCAGATGTCTTCTATCTTAAAATCTGAGCTATAGAATATTTTGATATTTTCATCCCAAAAAGGGGTTTGAGGGGGGGGGGGCAATAATGGAAATGATAAAATAACACCTATACTATTAACTCTACGGCAAATTATGTATGAAGCAAAGTTGTAGAGGAAGTGATTTCCCCAAAAACCCACCCATATTGGGGGTCAAAAAATGTAAATTCTAGCGCTTTGAACCAAACTCAACCAAAATTTGTATACATAATCTGTAGGCCCCTAGAAAGCTAGAAATGCAAAAATTTGACAACCAAAATGGGGGGGGGGGTCAACAATTGAAATTGTATTCGCAGCCGACTGGTCTAAGGGTCGGTTGTATGTCGCAAAGTAAATACTTTTTACTTTGCGACATACAACCGGCCCTAAGTCCCCTGGGTAGAAAAAGGCCCGCTGAAGGTGGGCTTCGCAGCTAGTTAAATATTAGAGAGGAGCCAGGTATAAGGTAAAGTCATGTGGATGGCGACATTAGTTTATTTTATTATAGTTTCTCATCTTCTCTAAAAGCCAGTTTCTCTTCCACACAAGAAACAAGTAATAAATTTTTCAAAATAAATTCAAACCGCAATCAAAATAAATAAATAATTTTTGATTTTTCAGAATACAATGATTTATATTGACCTAATTCTATAAATAATATTTATACCTACAGACGTACACGTTTCATCTCTTGGAACAAACAACATTAGAATAGAATAAATATTTTGGATCGTTTATTTATTTATTCATTTATAAAAAACAAAATGAAAACCAATATAACGAGGAAAATTCTTCTGTTTGTTCAGACCGAGAGAGAGATTAACACATTTTCTTTCAAAACATTCAAATATTTTTCAACCTTTTGACCTTAAAAGTGAGAAAGATATTATTATGAATATAGCTTATATATTAATCTAAAATAACTAGACAAATAATAGTGAAATTAGTTTTTATATGTAAGTTTCTAAATAAGATGCCTCTAAAAATTATTGAGATTTGATGAAAAGGCAGCCCAAGAATAATGAAAAGAACAAATTCCAATTAAAATGATTTATTGGAAAGTTTTGAAAGTTTCTTTTCAAGAGAGTATCAGAAATTTTATAAATTAAAGAAGACATTAAAAGAGTGTGTCTTCTGGTAGAAAAAATAAATTTGTTAATTTATTTATAACGAGACTATAGTTTCGAGAGCTTTGCCCTATTCATCAGTATATTACAATTGATTCACAAGAATTGTTATGTGAAACTTTCAAATCGAGATATCTATCTTTACTTATTATAATCGGCTTTCGCGACGACGCCGACGTGATTTGTTTAATTTTTAAACCCACTAATAGTTCATGACAATTAAAATTAGGAAATTTAAATTATTGTTTTATAACCCACTAATAGAGGGGAGTCGGGTTGGCTCAGTCAGCTAACCCATTGGCCTCGCTTCGGCATCGATCGATTATGACGATGTTGAAGTGGGAGGCCGGGGTTCGATCCTAGCTGGCAAATAAAAATTTCTACCGGCTGAAAACTCGGCTCCCTCACTAACCCTACTAATACTTTACTTATGTGCTGTCTAAATGGGCTTTGTTCCCCGTGACATTAAATAAAAAAAAACACTAATAGTTGATGACAAAGAAAATTTATTAATATGTATATACTTCCAAAATGAGGATTTTGAACCCCAAGACGGACAGATGTAAAGTTCTCGAAGTAGGTACAATAATCGATGATTTTTATTAAAGAGAAATTATTCCAATTAAGAAGAATTCGACAAAATAAAACATAAAATAAGTGTCCGTAAATCTATCAATGAATTCCAGTAGAGTTTTCTACGCTGATTATCATACAATTTCCCGATTTTTTTTACAAAACGACAGAGTTTGGAGATATTATCCGTCAAAACCATTTTGACCTATTTTCGAGTCCCATTAAATATTAAACAGCAATATTTGAAATCAAAATTTTTTGTTGACATAATAGAAAACAGGTTCCTCTTTGATTTTCAAATTACCACTTGTTTTTAGCTCAATTTGAATTCGAGTCATAACTCAAAAACTAAGACTTTTTATGTTTTTATCCTTTATAATCACGTAGTTTAAGTTTTTTAGCTATAACTCGAATTCTAATTGAGCTAAAAACAAGTGGTAATTTGAAAATCAAAGAGGAAGCTGTTTTCTATTACGTCAACAAAAAATTTTGATGTCTACTATTGCTGTTTAATATCTAATGGGACTCGAAAATAGATCAAAATGACCTTTTTCGTCATTTTGACCGATAATATCTCTGTCGTTTTGTAAAAAATCGGGAAATTGCATGATAATCAACGTGTATAATCCTACTGGAATCCATTGTTAGGTTTACAGGGAGATATTTTTGTTGAATAGTGTTCTTATAAGATTGCAATTTCATTAGGATCAGATGGAATGTTAAATTTAGTAACAAATTTTAAATTTAGGGAACGAAGAAAAGATTATTTTTATTACAGACAAAAGGATCAGCCGGGGCTCGAACCCGGGATCTTTGCATATGTACTGCAATGCTTTGTCATAAGAGTATTAGCTCCTATATCCATTAAGCTACTGATCCCTGAACCCAAACTAATACCCTTTGTCTATATGAATTATGGAATTTCTTTTTTAATCCTATCCTCGTTCATTTTTCGCAGCCTAGGCCTTGATTCATTAATTAAACAATTAAATATTCCAGCGCTCCCAATCGATCTGCAAGTCCCAAAGATAGAAAATAATTTCTCTTCACCTAGGGCGCGACCACAACGAGGCCGTAAAGACAATTAATAACAAATTTTAAATTTAGGGAACGAAGAAAAGATTATTTTTATTACAGACAAAGGATCAGCAGGCTCGAACCCGGGATCTTTGCATGTGTACTGGAACTGTTAAATTTAGTGTTTTTATTAATTTTTTGTCCAATTCAAATTCCCATTAGTTGTGGTTGGCAAATTGACTTTTTTAGTTTTCAAACCTAAGTATACTAAATTAAGTCCCTGATGCCCTTTAACAGACAGCAGCAACCCTTTTAAAATCGGAACCCGTCGTGTTGACCCTAATGGTGGTGCCTGGCATGTTTTCCTAAAATGTCATCCGTTTTGTTATAATATTAACTTCCACTAGAACATGATCATTAATTTAAATGGCCTGAAGTGGTTTCGTATGACGATGCATGCATCTTCCCATAACTAACAAGTAATAAATTGTATTGACAGGCCTTCCAGAATAACACACCGCCTCCCTACACCCAAACGCTTAGAGCGTTATCGACACACATTTAATTACGATAGTCCACTTGAGAATATTTATTAAGGGCAAGGAGAAAGATACTAATAAAAATAATTGAAGTTTTTTTAATGGCATTGATGCAAGAAAGTGTTACACCAAGAAGGTGCATCCAAGATTAATCCCTACATCGGAAAATATATTGATGTGGCCATCCACATGACTTTACCATACCTATACCTAGACCCTCTCTTATACAAGGTGGGTCATAAAAATCTCCTACATTTTGAAGAGGTATAAAAAAAATGAAAAAATTTAAGTAGAAAAAAACTGAATATATTTTTGAAAAGAACATGAAATTTTTTTTTTTAAATGTGTTTTAAACATTATATCAGACAAAAAAATAAAGTAAAAAAAAAGGGTGGGGGTCAAAAGTGAAAATTTTAGCCCTTTCGACCAAACTATATATACAAAATTTTGTTGAATTTGGTCGAAAGGGCTAGAAGGAGGGTCAAAAATGAAAATTCTAGCCTTTTTGACCAAACTATAAATTTTATTGAATTTAGTCGAAAGGGCTAGAAGGGAGGGTACAAAAATGAAAATTCTAGCCCTTTCGAGCAAACTATGTATACAAAATTTTGTTGAATTTGGTCGAAAGGGCTAGAATGGAGAGTCAAAATGAAAATTCTAGTCCTTTCGACCAAACTATGTATACAAAATTTTGTGAAACACCACTATAATCCGTTAAATAATTCCTGTATACGAGTGTGGATGAAAGGGCTAGAATTTTCATTTTTGACCCTCCCCCCATTTTGGGTGATAAGTTTTTGGATTTCTAGCCTTCTGGGTCTTCACAGAATATGTATATAAAATTTAGTTGAGTTTGGTCGAAAGGGCTAGAATTTTTGACCCGCGTTCCTCCCCCTTTTTTTGTCTGATATAATCTTTTTTTTTGGCTTTTCGGCCTGTCTTAGCCATAAGCCAATTTACGATACTAATTAAATTTTTTCTTAATTTGTCTCTACGGGGTCAGATTTTAGCTGGATGCCTCGAGTCGGATTCGAATCCGGGTCCCCTGGTTAACAGGCTGGCACGCTACCACCTATCCTATCTGACCCCCTGATTAAAACACATTAAAAAAAAAATTATTTTATATTCTTTTCAAAAATATATTCAGTTTTTTTTTAGTTAATTTTTTTTTTAACCGACTTTTACACCTCTTCAAAATGTGGGAGATCTTTATGCCTCACCCTGTATTTAATATTGAATTAAAATAATTTATAAATATTTATTTTTTAGAACCCTCCCCTCTTAATTTTGGACTCATTAGCAATTAATAATATCTTCTTTTAATTAAGAGACTATTAGAAGTATCAACTTTCTATGATTTTTGTTTGAAAATATTTTTACTCCCTAAATATAGGCAAGTTCAGGCCATATGGATCCCATATTCTTATCTTTACTTGAAATTCGGGCCAGCGAATTTTTTTTTATATATTTACATTCTGATATATTAAATTCGTCAATAACGAAAATATGAATGGGAAATGATAACTAAGTATAATCAAATAGTACTTTTTAAAAAATCCCATTCATTATATTGCTTTATCGGTAATATTTTAAGTAAATATTTATCAAACTTAATTCATGAAAAAGCTTAAGATTTTTTAATATAAAAATGAAATCATTTAAAATACAAAAATACTATTGCGATTCAAACTTTATTATTTAGATACAGCTTAGGTATATTTTCCCAATAATATGATTCAGATTTTGAGGTTTATTATAATTTATTTATATATTTATTTATTTAAATAAATAAATAAAATTATTATAATATTTTCATTTTTTTTGATCTTATGAATCTTTCAAGATCATAGTTTAAATAAGGCCATTTGAAAATTTGTTTATACGAATTCTTCGACTACTAACTTGTGCATAATATTATAAAGATTAGAATTTGAATTTATCGACCTGTCGAACTCGATCTACTTTCATCCATTTATAGTCGAATATTCGACCAATATATTATAGAAATAAAACATGAATAATCAAACAAAGTTGATTACAATGCTAATTTAGACGTTTACGAAGGTTTTCGGTCACAAATAAAACCTTAATTTTTAATTTTCAAACTTTCGAAAATTTATAAATCATCTCTCGCACCTTACCCCGTGCCTGAAATTTGCTTATACATATGTATTTATAAGAAAAAATTATTTATTCATTGTTTTACAATAAAAACAAAATGCAAATCATTTTAAAAACAATCTTCAAATCGTTTATTTTAAATCCAAACGTTTCGTGAGAATTTCTCCCTTTATCAATGAAATTTTTAAATTTAAAAAACAAAAAAGTTGTCTTTTCTAAGATTAGAAAAAGAAAGAAAATGCAACTTTTTTCTTTTTTTCAATTTAAAAATTTCATTGATAAGGAGAATTCACGAAACGTTTGGATTTAAAATAAACGTTTTGAAGATTATTTTTTAAATGATTCATTATTATATTTTTTATGTATTTATAAAAAAATTCTAAAACACTATATTTACCTATAGCTTAAAACTCTAAAGATGATCAAATAAGAGATCGAAAACTTAGAAATAAACAAATAAGTGATTGTAAACCTGATAATTTCTCAACATCGTCATAATTTTTAACGGAATATCCACAACTTCAAACCCTTGTACTTTTCTTCAGAAGACATTTATTTTAGCCATAAAATACATCAAATAAAATGTCCATGATTGTTTTGAGGAACTAATAAGATGTCATTTGTGACTGAATATGTATTCGCATTACCATTATTTCACATTTATTGAGGCAAATGAAACATAAGATTAGGTATTAAAACTAATAATTTATTATATAAGGAGACAAAATCCCATTAATGTATTAAACAAATGGATTGAAATGGTGTGAAATGTTGTTTTTTTTATCCCTGTCCATTTTTAATCATGTTACTCCCCGTTTTGGAGTCCTTAAAAAGCGACCAACATCATTATATTTTTTTATTAGGTTAAGAACATTCAAATATTTAAATTGAAATGTCCTAACAAACCGCTCTGTGGCTCATTATAATATACCTCTCTACTTTTTTATTATATATTTTAGGGTGTGAATTATGGCTTTCAAATGTAAATTAATCTTTTTTGTACGAAAACCATTTGCTATAAAACATCTCTAAAATGTCATTCTTCTAAAGAATTTGCCCGCAAATAAAATAGATTGTATCGTTATCGCTTGAAAAATGTTCCTAGACCAATCTATCTAAGTTCTAAACGAGGGAGGGCTCGAAACTGCGCCAGCGGCGTCCCGCTTTGATAAATAACGACCCTCGTGAAGGGTGTCTTCCTCCTTGAAGTGAAAAAAGAAAAAAACGCTTTACGAGGGCTCTTCGTTTATGAATGAAGCTATTTTCCCTCACGCTAATGATTTAATGTTTTATTTTCAGGCGGGCACTAGCGGTTTGCTGCTCCCGGATGATGAGGCTGTGATCGGAACCCCGGGTCTTTACACGTGGCGAGGCACCGTATATGTCGTTAATGTTTCTTCAGAGTTCCTCAGCAGGGATAAAACTTTATATTATGGCCCCGTAGACAAATCCCCGGTGGATAAATACAGCTATTTGGGTAAGTCAAACAAACAGAACTATTAAAAAAAAAAACGATTGGCAGGTTTATAAATGTCACCCACCGGTTTAATTTATCGACATTAAAACTTTCTTCGTTAAATTTTAACAATTATTTATTTATTTATTTCATTTTCAACGGCTAAAAGCCTCATTTTACAAAATTATAAAATTATACTTTAACAATACTCATTACATACACAACAATACATTAACAATACTCATTACATACACAACAATAAATTAACAATACTCATTAAATATATCAATAATACATTAACAATACTCATTACATACACAAAAATACATTAACAATACTCATTACATACGTACACAACAATTCATTAACAATAGTCATTACATACATCAACAATACATTAACAATACTTTGATAGCGTTTTTCTTTAGGAGACGGACTGGTATAAATATGCAATTGGATGTTGATGAAGGCAGTCCACGGTGGTTGTAAAAAATAAGACTATAATGGTTTTATTATTTTACATTTATTCGTTAAACCGACGTTTCGGAGATTTATTCTCTCCTTCTTCAGGGTAACGTTTCATTGACTTTTCGTTACCCTGAAGAAGGAGAGAATAAATCTGTCGGTTTAACGAATAAATGTAAAATAACAAAACCATTATAGTCTTATTTTTACAACGTTACAGTGAACTGCATTATCATCATACATCACAATATGCATTAACAATACTCATTACATACACAACAATACATTAACAATACTCATCACATACGCAACAATACATTAACAATACTCATTACATACGCAACAATACATTAACAACACTCATTACATACACAACAATACATTAACAATACTCATCACATACACAACAATACATTAACAATACTCATTACATACACAACAATACATTAACAATACTCATTACATACACAACAATACATTAACAATACTCATTACATACACAACAATACATTAACAATACTCATTACATACATCAACAATACATTAACAATACTCATTACATACACAACAATACTTTAACAATACTCATTACATACATCAACAATACATTAACAATACTCATTATATATACAACAATACTTTAACATTACTCGTTACATACATCAACAATACGTTAACAATACTCATTAACTACATCAATAATACATTAACAATACTCATTACATACATCAACATATTACATAATTATACATCAGCATTACATTAATTATTCATAAATTAGTGTGAGCTTCTTGAATAAAGCCGCTACCTTATTGATTTCCAAAGAAAATTCCTGAGGGTTAACCAATTTTGGTGCCAACTCATTGTAACAATGACAGAGTCTGAAGACTGGATTTCTTTCAGGATGTCTATTAGAAAATTTTTTATGTTTTTTTATTAAACCCGATTCATAACTTGACCAAATTACTTTGGTGTATAAGCAAAGACCTGCCTGTTTTGGTAAGATTGAAAGAAGTATAACAAATGTTGAGGATATTAAACACAATTTCCAAACGTTCTTTTAAGCTTAGTCACGCAGTAAAATAAATAGTATAGTTAGATTAGTTGTTAAAACCACCTTGTACCATTTTGTAACTATTATATTAATCCTCATAATTGAATTATTAAATAGAAAACGGGGTCAAGTGAATTTTTGGAATCCTAAACACACTTTTTATTATGAATGGGATCCGATAAATGATTCAAATCCATTGAAGAAGAAATAACTAGCTCTGCGACTAAAAGAGACATCGCCTATAGCAGTGAACAATAGGGTGGGTCAAAAAACTGAAATTTTGTTTTCGAAAACACTTAAGTGCGGAAAAATTGGCTATTGTAATTAGAAGAAAAAAGAGATTAAAATAGGTTAACATCTTCCGCTCGCTCATCGAACTTATGAAAAATTGCAAAAATCACGATATTTTTGTAAGTTTTTCTATCAGTTAAAATTTTTAAAATAAACACACTCTATTTTTTATGGTTCTTTTATGGTTTAAATAACCTAAATAAATTAAATTCTAATTGAAAAGTTTTTGTTTTGCCGAGAGTAGCAGAGTTGTAGATTCACATAGACCATAAAGAAACAAAGAGGTTTTCCTCTGCTTGATGCAAATAAACATACACACATATATATCGAAATTATATTTCTCTCTCTCTCTCTCTCTCTCTCTCTCTCTCTCTCTCTCTCTCTCTCTATATATATATATATATATATATATATATATATATATATATATATATATTATTTATTTGTTTGAGCCTATAGTTTTGAAAGTTACTTGGTCTTCATCATCAGTATTTTTTTAATTATAAATATTATTCATGCAGATCAATACCGTGTATGGATATTGAAAATTTTCGAATCTTTACTTAGATAGGAGCCAAAGTTAAAATTAAAATCAACTGTCTCTAAGGTCACATTCATATTTAAACACGCTTTTGTTACAAAAAAAGGGATACATGATTTTAATTTTAACTGGCTCCTAAAAGATCGAAAATTTTCAATATCCATACGGTATTGACTCCATGAAAATTAATATTTATAATTTAAAAAAGACTGATGATGAAGACCAAGTCTTCGAAACTATAGTCTCAAAACAAATAAATAATATATATATAGATATATAATTTCGATATATATGTGTGTATGTTTATTTGCATCAAGCAGTTGTTTCTCTTTGTAAATTAAGTTCTGATCATAATAATATACTTTTTACATTCACGCAACAACTTAGAAAAATTATGTTTTTCGAACGTACAAAAGTATATGAGAAGCTAACAAAAGAGCAAAATTTCTGCTGGAAATATAAATTTTTAATTTATTTATATCGAGACTATAGTTTCGAGTTTACATACATTAATTCATGTGAATCAATTGTAATAGACTGATGAAGAGGCCAAAGCCTTTGAAACAATATGTCTCGTTATAAATAAATTAAAATTTCGCCATGACATTTTCCAGCAGAAGACACTCTTATTGTCTCCTTCATTTTATAAATATTCTACTACTTTCGGCAAAAACTTTCAATTTAGAATTTAATTTATGTAGGTTATTTAAACCACAAAACAAGCAAAAAAATAGAGTGTATTTATTTTAAAAAATTTTAACTAATAGAAAATAATAAAAAAAAATTACAAAAAAATATCGTGATTTTTGCAAATTTTTCATAAGTTTAACGTTTGAAGCGGGGGCGGGAAAATATTTACTCGATTTTTTTATGCCTTTTTTCTTATTATAATAAGCAACTTTTCCGCACTAAAGTGTTTTCGAAAAAAAAATAAGTTTTTTCGACCAACCCTAGTGAACAAGCCTCCAAACAGTAATACCTCAAAAGACAAGATTTTTGCCTATACATTCTACATACGATAAACTCCCGTGGGGGTTAAAATTATAATATTTTCAAACTAAAAAACAAGAAAAAAATGAAATACCTACTATAAAATGAACCTATAATAACGAAAGAAACATTTTTTCCTGGCGCCAAAAGGGGGAGGGTCAAAAAATACAAATCTAGGCTCTTGGACCAAATACAACCAAATTTTGTATGCATAATCAGTGGACTACCAGAAGACTAAAAATGCAAAAAACTAACTACCTAAAATGGGGGTGGGGGGTTGTAGTGGCAAAAAATGAAAATCTAGGTCCTTGTACCAAACTCAACCAGAAGAAGCAAAGTCAAGTGGATGGCTGATCAGAACGTGTCAATTTTTTTTTATTATAGATGGTAGTATATAGGCATCGTTAAATAGGCTAAGTTGGTCATGAATTAAAGTTTCTTAAGAGATTACTAGAGAGTTTGGGTCTCGGACATTTTTATTAGAATAAAGTTGGAAGTAGGAAGATTATAAGATATATAAAGAGGATCTTTTGTCGTTACATGAACAAAGGAGTGAAATCTGATAAAGCTTATGAAATATCAGCATTTCGTTTCGGAACTTCACTTGCACCGGTCCAATTAAGGGCTGGCCCTTATAGGAGTTTTGCTATCAAACATACTCACATTACCTTTTATTAACCTTGTAAATATGTCAAGAAAACTTTATGTTAGTAATAATTTTTAATAATTTAATAAAACACACTCTTCCAACACCATCCAAGTAAACAGATCTACACGTGGAAAATGCTGCTAGACAAGGGGAGATTTCAAATAGATTACATATTAGCCGACAAAGATTCAGAAATCAAGTAAAGGACTGCAAAAGTTATCCTGGGGCTGATATAGCTAGTGATCCTGCAATCTAATTGCGATGAAATGCCAACTAAAAATTTAAAAAACTAATAAAAAAGGGGCGGTCGCGAAAAAAACTGGGATATATCTAAAAATTAAAAAATAAAGGAAACCTAAAAAACTCTTCGAAAAACGTATTGAGTCAAAAGAAACTGGAAGAAAAAACACACCCAAATAATAAAGAAGATGCAATCGAACAAGAAGAATGGAATGACATGAAATCAAGCCTGACCGAAGCAGCTAGCGAAGGTCCTTCAATCAAAGAAAAGCAGGAAATTAAAAAAGCCATGGGCATATTGACGATAATACGGCAACTGAGTTGACGAACAGAAAGAAAATTTAAGAGCAGAAAAGACGAAGAAGGAAAGAAACATATAAAAAAATTAAGATGGAAAGTTATAAGAGAATGTAGAAAAGCAAAAAGAAAAAAAATGTATCTCAAGAAAAATGTAAAGAAGTCAACGAAAATCTAGTATTGGGAAAAGTTGACGTAGCCTATAGGGCAATAAAAAGAAATTTTCAAGAAGACAAGCCAAAAAGCAAGAACATAAGAGATAAAGGAGGCCACATTATTCTAAACGAAAACGAACAGGCAAATAGATGGAAGGAACACCTAGAAGAACTCTATGGAGAAGAAAAAACAATGAACCCAATAGAAGAAGAAGAATCTGTGGACGAAAACGAATTAGGAGACCCCATACTCAGGTCAGAATTGAGACAGCTTTGAAGGAACTAAAAAATAATAGAGCACCCGGAATAGACAATATACAAGCTGAAATCCTAAAGAACTCTGGAGAAAAGGCACGTGACAAACTTTTTGAACTAATTAGCAAAATCTATAAATTGGGAATCATCCCAAAAGATTTCGAAAAAAACAAAATAGTCACACTTCCCAAAAAGACAGGCGCGGATAAATGTGAAAATTTCAGGACCATTAGCCTAACCTCACATGCCTCCAAAATCCTAACCAAAATAATCCAAAGAAGAATAGAACAAAGAGTTGAAGAAAATCTGGGGGAAGACCAGTTCGGCTTTAGAAGAAACAGAGGCACCCGAGAAGCAATTCTCTCTCTTAGACTAATAATAGAAAGGGCTTTTATCAGGGAAGAATCTGTCTACATCGGATTCATAGACCTAGAAAAAGCATTCGATAACGTCAATTGGGAAATTATGTTTAAAATATTAAAACAGGCGGGAATAAAATTCAGAGAGAGAAGACTAATCTACAATCTATATCAAAACCAGACGGCAATTATAAATATTGGTGATGAACAAAGAGAAGCCAAAATAAAAAAAGGTGTAAGACAAGGATGTGTGCTGTCACCCATGATTTTCAACTTATACATAGAAGAAGCGATTAAAGAATTCAAAGACAAAATTGATACAGGTATAGAAATCCAAGGTCAAAAGATCGCTATGTTAAGATTTGCCGATGACATTGCCCTTCTAGGAAGCAATAAAAAAGAATTAGAGGACGCCTTGAATGGAATTAACCAAATCCTAATAGAAGAAATCAAAATGAAAATAAACAAGAATAAAACCAAGGTCCTAGTATGTACAAAAAAAGAACAAACGAGACAGGAATGCATCAAAATTAACCAAGAAAACCTAGAAGGAGTTAAGGAATTCCGCTACCTAGGAAGTAAAATAACATGGGATGGGAGGAGCAAAAACGAAATTAAATCAAGAATTGCCCAAGCAAAAATGGGGTTTAATTCAAAAACAAAAACTACTATGCTCCTCCTCAATCAGCTTAGCAAACAGGAAGTTGCTATTGAAGACATATGTATGGAGCATAGCCATGTACGGGTGTGAAACCTGGACAATTGGAAAAGCGGAGAGAAAGAGATTGGAGGCTTTCGGAAATGTGGTGCTACAGAAGAATGATGAATATCAAATGGATGGATAAAATTACAAATGAAGAAGTTCTTGGAAGAATCGGAGAAAGAAGAACCTTGT
>JALMQS010000029.1:0-11244 GCA_024734495.1 Forficula auricularia
TTGAAGTCCCTATAAGCGAGCGTACCCGCCAAACGTACTAAGTAGGATCCGTCGAATGCGATTCATAAAAGGTATATGTTTGGCACCGACTTCAAAAGTAATTTCATGTTAATATTCCGATCGTTTAGTTGTAACTAAATAAGATAATAATTATTTCACAGCTTTTAGTGTATTTTATTTGTTGCATTTAATTTTTTGAAGTCGGTTTTATTTTTCTTCTTAAAAATTATTTGAGCTAGCTCGTTCACAAAATTTGGTAACGCACAGACTAACTAACAAACAGAGACTAACAGACTTTTTGACAAAAAATTATTATCTCGAAAAGTATAATATTTTCGATGTTCACTTATTAGGGCTTTTTTGTAGAGCGAAATGACCTGGTTTTCCTCAATTTTTTTTAATCGAAATAGTTTCAGCCGTTTTTGAGATATTTCGAAAAAAAAGAAGGAAAAAAACCCACTTTTTTTCATGCACGATTACAATACTTGACCATATCCTGTATGGTAAAGTAAAAAATTCAGTCGAATAGAGAACCTGCTCCTTTTTTGAAGTCGGTTAAAAAGTCAATTTCATTTTGTAACTTCTAAGTGGAAGGAATCGATGACCTTAATAGTTACAAACCGGATTTAGGACATCAAACCAGAAAGTGGGGTCTTCACGGGCCAAAAATCCATTGGTCAGTGCGTTTGTACGTATGTACCCCTCCCCTGCGTTTCGCAACCATAACTCTCAGAGCTACGAAATTCCGAAACTTAAGCTTAATATAGGCTAGAAGAAGTACAGCAAGCTTTTGGTTGAAATCGGAAAACCGAAATTTACATGATAGATTTTTCGTTTTTTTTTTTTTTATTTTCTCAAAAACGGCTCGGAATGATTTTTGATAAAATAAAAAAAAAACGAAATAAAGGAAGTGGGTGTAAATTAGTAGTGTCCTGATGACTTGAAATAAATGAAAATGTGAAAGTTTTGTGGTGAACACACCAAATGTTTTTTTTTTTTTTAGAGATCTACATTTTTGAATCTGTATTGGTTTTTTAAGAATAAAAGTACCTGGCCACCGAGCGATACTCTGTAAATTTTTGCTTAATAGCTATATATTAATCCCCGAAACCTCCCTCGCCCCCCGGACCCCCCACCACTTCACCCCACCTCCTGATCCCTCCCACCCCACACCTCCCCCGACATACCCCCCACTCCTGCACCCCCACCCCTGCCGACGCCCACACACCCAGTTTTTGCATTTCTAGCTTTCAGTGGCCCACAGATTATGTGTATATAGGTATATAAATAAATACGGTATAATTATTTTTTTTAATTAAATAACAATTTTTGAGTTCATCAATTAAATTGTCAAATTAATACTTGTGGGATTTAAAGCTCGATTTTTAATCAATAAAATTTATAAATTTATTAAACCAATTATTTTACATTAATTAATGTATACATTGTATCTTTTGCTTCGATTCCGGAGATAACTTCTCCACCATCGAGTGTCCTTGATCATCTTTAGTCCTTGTTTTTAGTAAGAGGAAAAATCTAATTAGATAAAAAAACCTCTTTTCCGATAATTATTTAAATTCCATTATTCCCCAATCAAATCGATTGGTATCCTTCCAATTCCCTCCATCTCTCTCCTTCCTCCTCCTCCTTTCAATCAATAAAATTGCCCAATTTTTAATATATAATAATAATTGTAATAATATTATTTTGGGATATAAAACTTAAAAAACCAATTATTTATTAAAAGAAAATTGAATAAAAATGTAAATAAACATTTTTATCGAGACAACCACCTGTGAATAATTATTTCAATTAACAAAAAACCCATCAAAAACAACTTAGCCGAAGATGAGACCGTGACAGATCGAATGTCCAACACAAAACCCTCTAACCAGTGAATTTCATCCAAATCGTTAGAGCCGTTTTCGAGAACCCGACCAGATATATATATACAAACTTTGCTCGTTTAATATATTAAGATTAAGATTAATATCATAGCATTAATAGTTATTGAGATATTGACTCAATTTTTCTAGGGGGGTGGCAGTGTCCCCCCCCTTGCCCCCTCCCTTAACTAAGCGCATGATGATATGCATGCACTGTTTCTTTTCGCAAGATTTTGAATTATACGTTTTCTCCTAGAATGTACTCTATCTACCAAGTAAATCGAGTGAGGGTATATGGTTATTTATAAAAATTTTAAAAATAATTTCTTATTTAAAAGAGTTTTTATTGGTGGAAGGATTTTTTTGCATCGCAGTGTATTTTGGATTCAATATGAACTTTTCTACGACTTTCCATCCTTGAGTCCTAGTGTGTATCTGAACCCATTTAACGCAAACAGGCAGAATTAATGATGCTTAGTAATGATTTTTCCACACGTTTCACTCATACGAGTATATTTAAACAATACACGAATAGCAAAAAATGAATTTAATACTTCGGTACACTCTTGATGCGTACGCTGAACTGGTATAAGTAATGAATTTTTGATATTTACAGAATAATTGCTGTTTATCAAATATTGTTTGTATTATAATATAAATAGAAATCGAAGGTAAACATTTTTAAAGCTGAGACTGTTAATAAAAGAGAGTTGAACCATAAAGGGCATTGTAGGTAAATGAGAATTAGACTGTATTGGTGCATTCGGAGATGAAATTGGTTAAAAATACAAATTAAAAAATAAACGCATTCTATTTATTTATTCGGGTTTATTTATTTTTGTTTTGTTTTTTTATATATGAAATGGCCACAAGTTCGATATACAATAATAAAACATGTAAACCTGCATATAAAGCATAATTATCTATTTAGTTCAGTTAGGCGTATGGGGGAAATTATTTATTTTGAAAGCTTTTAGAGTATTGTGGTCAAAGGTATAATATTTAAACAGCGGGCTTCGTCAAAGGGTGGTTTCGAAATTTTCAATTAACTCATCGAACTAACTTTCTAGGAATTTTGTCAATTGATCACTATTGAAGGGTTCAATGTCACCATTAGGTGCAGGCCGGCATCCACAGCATAGTCGCTAACATCGGAATCCCCTTATAAGAATGATGCCAAAAAACACTAAAAGTTTCCTGAAGGGAAGGGTTCGGTTTGTGATTTTCACCATTTTATTAATCTGTCTGTAGCGGCCTGCTTTGTTTGGCCACGAGCCTTTAGACCAGAGGTCGCCAAAGTGGTCTATATAGACCCCCAGGGGTCTATTTAACAAAAGCGCGGGTCGATCCGATCGAAAGAGTCTATTGGGGGTCGAAGAAAAAACAGTTCTTAATACGCAAATCACACATACCTAATTGAGTATGTAAAATTTGTGAATTTTTTTATAATTGACTTAATATCATTAATATCAAGGACGCTTCTTAAAAATTTAACAATAAGCAAATTTTGGACAAATATAAATATAATGCAAAAATATGTAAAACTTTACGATATAGCTCAGCCATTTGTGCTAGCATTTCCAAGTTCCTATATGGTTGAAGCCGGTTTCAGTCACGTAAATTCAATCTTAACTAAGTACAGAAATAAATTAAATGTGGAGTTTCGAGGGGATTTAAGATTAAAATTGACCAATTTTGAACCCAATATAGCGAACCTTGCAAAAAAACACCAGGCACACCCATCTCATTGATTAAGAAGCAATACATCTGTAGTTACTTTACTTATTATTTCTACTTATTTATAATTACTTATTATTTAATAAATATGTATAACTTATTTCTGGGAAAATCATTAAATTTCATCATTAATATATTTTTCATAAAACTATTGTTTTACACACAATGTACTATTAATTTAATAAATGTTTAAAATCACAAAATAAATGTACATTACAGTATATAATAGAGTTTTATTTTAATTAACAGAAAATTACTTTTATGGGGGTCGATGGAGATTTCGAAAAATTATATAGGGGTCGATGATCAAAAAGTTTGGCGACCCCTGCTTTAGACTCTGCCGCTAGATGACACAGTCAGATCATTGCAACTAGCAATCAACAATATCACATAATGGATTCAACACTTATATATTGAATTATTGATTGTATGTTTCATGCTCAATCTATAAAAACATTGTTCATATTTATATTACACCAACAAACAATTACGATTAAATAAAGATGTTTTAATTGTGACCGAATTGCACTACGCACTTTGCATGACTGATAACATTTCAACCATATTTTAAGTAAGGCAATTTGATCTCGATTAATCCAGCATGCACCACATTGAGCATTCACCCACCACCTAGGCGGGTAGCGCTCAGCGTTCACCAGCCCGGCTAACTCAGTCGGTAGAGCAATCACCGAATATGGTCTGCTCAGCATTCACCCACCAACTAGGCGGGTAGCGCTCAGCATTCACGCAGGGCACGAACATCGCCCTGCGAGCATTCACTGGAGCGAGCAACCATTGTTAGGTCCCCACCAAATAGGTGGGATCAACTCGGAGAACAACGGCGCCAACCGGCACCAACAACCACCGCACAACCGACCTAACAATGGGCTCACCACCAGAGCACGAACATCGCCCTGCGAGCATTCGCTCAGCATTCACCATACACGTGGCTTGCTCAATTCTTTTAGCTTTCCCGTTCCAACGACCTTTACTTCGTCGCGGGTATATGCTTGGAGCCAGACAAAGGTTAATCCCAAGTCTGGGAACAGTATGAACCTCGCCCCTTCCAAATTCATTGTTAGGTCCTCACCAACTAGGCGGGCAGCGCGGACAGGCACCACGCAACAACGCAACACACCCTAACATGTCAAGCTCTATCAGTATTCCAAATTTCATCATTCTAGGGTCATTCTATTTTCACTATATACGGGGTGGGTTTTTACTTTATCCAATGCGAAGCAAGGGTAAAGTATTGTAATCGGTCTCGCGGCAAGCGTGACTTCAAAGGGTCCTCAGGTAAAGACTACGGAACCCATGAACTCAATTATAGGTCACAAATTGTAAAACAACTGAAAATTTGACTACACAGTTACATTTACTTTGATTAAAAAGTTTGTGTTCAATTATTTTACATATATTATATGATCAATGTAAGAAGCAATTAATTAATAGAGATTGTGGTGTTGGTGCAAGGTGAAACATCTTTAATAAAGATAAAAGTAAATAAATATTCATTTACTATGAGTTAAGATTTCTAGCTCACTTGTTTCACATAAAAATGTTAAACAAGTTGTGTGAAACAAATGACTTAGAAATCTTAACTCATAGTAAATGAATATTTATTTACTTTTATCTTTAAGAAGCAATTGTTTAAAAATCTTTTCATTATTTAACAATTGTTGAATATACATTGTTGAGTTATATAACATTTTATTTACTTTTTATTAGTGATTTTCTTTGTTGTTTGCCAACAACAATTACTATTGAATAAATAGATAAATACACAGTTTGATAATTAATAAATTCAAGTAGATATGTCTCTAAAAAAGCACTTTTTTTTAAATTTTTTTCTGTTTGCAAATTTTTTTATTTACAGTCAAGAATTGTAATTGTGCATTAAAAAAAGTGGTTTTTAAATTTCGTTATTTTCAAAATATCTCAAAAACGGCTGAAATTAATTTGTTAAATAAACTGATGTGGCCATCAACTTTTATTGGATAAATCGATGAGATCATCAGTTAAATCGATATAGAACGGTTTGGAAATTTTCGCATTTAAATTATTCTTTTGAGGTAAATTCTCTTAAAAAAGATTCCGGATATAAATAAACTGCAACGGATCGTTGCTAAACTTTATCTAAATTCATTTGAAATATTAATATGTTTATTCCTTTATTATTAATAAGATATCACTTGCTATTTGCAGTCCATGTTGACTTTAATTCAAAAATAGCGATTGATTCTCATTTAACAGTCGAGGAATTCTACCATTCTACATTCGATTTTTGACGCTTCGATTATTATTGGTAACCATTGCTGTAGACATGGAGGATTCGACTTAAAATCAAAAATAACGATCGATTCTTGTCTAATACTAGAGGAATAACCTTATTGCATTCGATTTTTGATGTTTTGACTATTAATGGCAACTTTTACTGAAAACGTGGAAGAATCGACTTAAAATCAAAAAGACTAAATTCTTTTATGGCAAACAACTCAAGCTTCAGTAAAATATAGAGTCTCATATAAATGATGACGTAATTAAAATAAAAAAATATATTTAGTTTTTAACCTACTTCAAAAAAGGAGGAGGTTATCAATTCGACTGAACTTTTTGTGTCTATGTTACCTGATTTTTTCGCCAATTATGAACCGATTTCGATGATTTTTTGCATTGGGTTCAGTCTAGTATCCGATTGGTTCCTTTTTTTAATTGGTATTGAACATTTTTTGATAAGTATGTTCTGGCATAACTTCTTTGTTTATGGACCGATTTCAATGATTCTTTTTTTATTGGAAAGGGGATACCTTAGGGGTGGTCCCATATTAATTTCCATTAACTTGCATATTAATTTCATTCTGCTACGCTCAATTGGTTGCCTAAATACAGGCGTACCAACCTCACAATTCAAGTTCAAATTCAGACTACATTTTCAGGATTTTAATTACCATACTGATTTATTTATATGTATTTTATAATTCAAGACCTATCTACTCTTATTAAACGAGCAAAAATTGTTTGTATATATATTTGTTTGTATCTTAGTTCTATTTTGAAAATGGCTCTACCGTTTGAGATGAAACAAAATCTATTAACAAGATTTGAGGTTGAGAAAGCGATCTGGCTAGGTCTGGACCTCGACAAATTTAATCTTAATTTATCTTTTCTTAATTAAAGTAATTATTTATATAGTGGATAAAAATCTCAATAAAAAAGTTTGTTTACATTTTTTCAATTATGTTTTATTTTTAATTGTTTTTTTAATTTTATACCCCACTAATAGGTTATAGCAAATATTATTATAATATATTAAAATTCAATGTCCGGTGGTTCTGAGCAGGGGAGGAATTGATAGGATGGAGATTGAGATGGAACCAATAGACTTGATTGGGGAATAATGGAATTGAAATAATTATCGGAAAAGAGGTTTTTTTATCTAATTAAATTTTTCCTCTTATTAAAAACAAGGACTAAAGATGAATAAGGACACTCGATGGTGGAGAAGTAATCTCCGGAATCGAAGAAAAAATACAATCTATAGATTAATTAATGTAAAATAATTGGTTTAATAAAATTTATAAAAAATAAAAAAAAAAAAAAAGTCCGGTGGTTCTGGCTGTTTTAATGATGAGTGTTGTCCGCCTCCGTGGTCTAATGGTCAGAGTAACTGACTGGCAACCCGGAGGTCTCGGGTTCGATTCCCGGCTATACCCAGACATTTTTTCTGTAAGTATAGGGTCTGGTAATAAAATTAAGTGGGAGATAAATTTAACCGAATTTATCGCGCGGAGAATTTACCACTGCTCGAAGCCCCTAAAACCTTAGTAAATTGGATATTGAATTGTATCTAAGTTTCTGAGATTGGCACGTGATCCCGGCTTCTTTTCCTTCTGCTCTGTTCTTTTCACGATGGAGGGGCCAGCCCATACTGGCCTTTAGGGGATCCACCTTCTGGTGTATCTCCTTCTCACATCAATATCATTGAAAAAAAAAAAAAAAAAAAAAGAGTGTGTGAGGTGAGTGAGTGTATCGGACAAAGAATTTTATATATATAGATATAAATACGAATTATAGCGATGGCCTGTCTGGGTCCTGACACTTTGAGAGCTTGTATCTCATAGATGAAAAAAGTTAACTTCATTTTGTAACTTCTAGTTGGAAGGAATCGATGCGTTTAATAGTTGAAAATGGGATTTACGATATAAAGCCGGAAATTGTGGTCCCCAGAACCCAAAAAGTGGGCAAAAATCCATTGGTCAGTGAGTACGTATGTATGTATGTACGTATGTATGTACGCCCCAGCGTTTCGAAACTATGAGTCTCATATCTACGAAATTCTAAACTTAAGCTTGATACAGGCTAGAAGGAGTATAGCAAATATATAATTTTAAAACCCACTAATAGGTTATAACAAATATTATTATGTTATATTAAAATTAGGAATCTTTTGTTTGTTTTTAATTAACAGGTGTCTAAATAATAACAAAACAGGTGTGTTTTCAAATAAAATAGTTGAAGTGGCTTTTTTTATATATATTGTGCTGGCTGGAAAATTCAGTAATGTTCACTTATTGCTCTTGAAGACAAAAATAAATAAATAATAAATGTTTGTTGTTTAAAATATTATAATTATTCAAACCGGGTCTTGTATATATGTATAACAATGTGGTTAACAAGCTTGGGTTTTACTAATTAACTACAGTTATATAATTTAAAATTAAACAACAAATAATTATATTATTAAAACAATATTTGTATTTGAATTAGGCAATGGGCCATTTCTTTGAATGAATAAAAACAAATGAAAATGGAAACAAATCTTATTTAATTTTATGTTTTTATTTCAGATCCTATACGATTATTTTTTTTATTATTTTTTTATTATTATTTTCCTATTTAATGTTTAGCAATATGAACGAATGTGGGCAAATTGGTGTACGAGTAAACAAATATACACATAATATACAGGGTGCATAGGAAAGTCCCTTTAACTTGAAAATACTTGCGAACGGAGAGTGCTACAGCCACGCAAGTGAGGTAACGGTATTGTAAAGCGACTATGCCCGACCTAATGCAAACGACACCAGCGCCCCTAGTGGAGAAATGTATAAGTTAACCATTGCAAATCGAAAACGAAAAGAGATAGAGCAAAATTTCCAATTAGAAAGTTTTAGAGCATCAATTAATTAATACGAAACGATATTTGGTTTACACGGAAAGGATAAATTACTGCCTGTATCCAAAAATGTCCGTAATCTATGCGCGACTGTTCTACTCTATATATTTACATTTCGGAAATGTAGCAGTGTGCAAATGCAGTTTGTGACTTTGTACTGTACTGTAATGTCTGAAAACTTTAATTTCCAATGCATTTAAAATTTTAGTTTAAAAGGTATCATTTCCGTGTAAACCAAATATCGTTTCGTACTAATTAATTGATGCTCTAAAACTTTCTTATTGGAAATTTTGCTCTATCTCTTTTCGTTTTCGATTTGCAATGGCTAACTTCCACATTTCGCCACTAGGGGCGCTGGTGTCGTTTGCATTAGGTCGGGCATAGTTGCTTTACAATACCGTTACCTCACTTGCGTGGCTGTAGCACTCTCCGTTCGCAAGTATTTTCAGGTTAATGGGACTTTCCTATGCACCCTATATATGTGGACCATTAGAAAGCTAGAAATGCAAAAACTGGGTCCGGGGTGGGGTGTATGTGGGAGATGCAGGAGGTGGGTTGCAGTTGTGGTTGATCCGGGGGTGGGAGGCGCAGTTGGGATGGGGTGGGGCGGAGTGGGGGTGCAGTAGTAGGGGCGAGGTGTGTTGTTTCGAGAGGGGGGGCAGGGGTTACCGTGCATCGCTCGGTGGCTCCAGGTACTTTTTCTTATACGTGCAAAAAAAATTGATTAAATATATTAAGAAAGTTTGGTCTCCTCGGACTCCCTTTTCATTTAGTTAACAATCTCTAAATGGAATAATAATTCATCAGATTTCTTGAATAACTCTAAAAGAGCTTATCAAATCAAAAAGATATTTTTTAGATAAATTAAAGCTCTTTACATTACGCGTAAAATGATAACAATTTCATCTATTTAGGTTAATTAGAACCAGTACTAGCGCCTGTCAAAATACAGCCACCCCGGGATCACTTTTGAATATCATTAAAACTCGTACTTTTTTCGATTTTTCAGCATTTGGACCATGAAGGAGCACGTTTTCGATAAAGACCACTCTATACATTTTTAAACTAAACTAAATTTGCTACAATTCAAAGAAAGGTTCATCTTAATTGGTTAATGAAAACCCGTGCCGCAATGAGGTTGGATTTTGCAGTTTTTTGCAAAAAAAATCTCAGTTTTTCCTACATAAAAAATTTTTAAGAAAAAATAAAACCGACTTCAAAAAATTAAGTGCAACAAATATAAAAATACACTAAAAGGTATAAAATAATTATTATCTTATTTAGTTACAACTAAACGACGAAATATTAACACGAAATTACTTTTTAAAGTCGGTGCCAAACAAACTATACCTATAAGCGAGCGTACCCGCCAAACGTACTAAGTAAGATCCGTCGAGTGCGATTCATAAAAGGTATATGTTTGGCACCGACTTCAAAAAGTAATTTAATGTTAATATTTCGTCGTTTAGTTGTAACTAAATAAGATAATAATTATTTTATACCTTTTAGTGTATTTTTATATTTGTTGCACTTAATTTTTTGAAGTCGGTTTTTATTTTTTCTTAAAAATTTTTATTTTTCTCTTTTTAGTGATGTTATTAATAGTGATCCTATCATCAGAACTTGACCAAATTAATATGACACCATCCCTAAGAAACCCCCTTTCGGATAAAAAAAGAACCATCGAAATCGGTTCATAAACAAAGAGGTTAGGTCTAAACAAACCTAAACAAACCTAATAAAAAAGGTCTAATACCTATGAAAAAATCGAAAAAAAATGGGACCAATCGGAAGTTAGACTGGACCCAATGCAAAAAATTTTTTCAAAATCGGTTGACAATTGGCGGAGATATGAGGTAACATAGGCACAAAAAAAAAAAAAAATTCAATCGAATAGAGAACCTCCTCCTTTTTTGAAGTCGGTTAAAAATAAAAACCACTTATCCTAGAAACTTGATTCTTATCTCATTCTCTAGAAAATTGTGTTACCTTGAACATCTACCTGAAATGCTTTTTTGTTAAAAATTGTTAGATTTATAGATATACAATATTTTCCATGACATGAAATGATCCATTTTTGCAAAAAATCGTAGTTTTTCGTTCATAAAATGAAAAACCACTCATCCTATAAACTTGATTCTATTTCATTGTCTAAGGAAATTTTGTTGAATTGACCAATTTTTTTGTTAAATTCTTATATTTATAGATATTTAGCATTTTCCACGATGCTTTTTTTTTTTTTTTTTTTTTTAATGCAATCGAATGCAAGAAGGGGTGGCACCAGTAAAGATGTAGCCCCTATGGATCTCGAAAGACCCTTGCATTACCGAAGAGAAGGGAAAGTTGTTTTAAGTGAGAGGGTGTAGACGTAGGTGTCTATGCACCCTGCGTTTTTGAAGGTTTGAAGGATCAGAGGAGCTGAGGACAGATAGAGGCTGGGAGAGA